>WURS02041469.1:0-11253 GCA_011762765.2 Rhinocypha anisoptera
CTCTATCTCTCAAACGTTCTTCTCCCATTATTTTCTATCCCATCGTCTCCGTATAGCCGCGTCGATGGATCGGGGAAGCACCAAAGAGTACCACCACCTACTTCTGTTGCGTTGATTGCAATCCGGATGATACATTTTTTTCCCTTCACCCCTCCCCCCTATTCCCACTCCGTCCATCGATGTCAAACATTGACACGCGGGATGCAGGGGGAGGGCGGTCACAATGGAGGAGGATAATTCCTTCTTTACCGCTCCCGGGGCCGGGAAGAAGACGTGCGATAGAGGAGATGGAATGACGATAAAAAGAGCAATTTTGGGGAAAACCTTTCACATTGAATCCGACATGACCAAAAAGTGAAGTCGGCATGCTAGCAGACAGCGGGACTGCTAGGGCCCCTATGGGTGAAAAGGGAGAAAGCAATTGAGAAATATGAAAGAAGGAAAATGCGATAGATAATTTTCTAGTATTACCACGACATCTGTTGGCATGGAAGATTTTTACTTTAAGGATAATATTTGCAAGTTGTACTGTACACCAATAACTAGTTCACTTCGACCAAGAAAAATCACACATTAATGGATGGCCCAAATGTTGCATACCGTTTTTTACCAGTGATATTTATGTCAAGAACAGAATAACAAGGAATGTTACTATAACTGTAGCATTTAGTGCATATAAAGTCATCAAATTCATACAATCATATACGTAGACCTACATCTCCGGAATGACCAGAAAGCCGCCGCAATGGTGTGTGGGGGTGAAGTACTCACTCCACATGCATAACTATTTGAGACTAAACAAACATATTTCATGGAAAAAAATAATTAAATGAAGCAGGATCAAGGTTAAAATTTATGGTTGGGTATAACACGCGTGCAGGATACCATGAACTAGGATTATTAGACCATTAATTTAGGACCCCGTTCCAGTAAAATAGCTCGCATTCTACCACGCGATTTATTCCAGGTGTCTTTTATGTCAGACATGGACTTGAGATCTCTTTTAGTGAAGGCCAAGGATAAAGTCGACCAGAGTTCCCGACCGACCAGATATGCCCTTAGGTGTTGTACTTACGGTGGCGAGTATGTAGGTAAAAGAGCATGTAATTTTACAGTAAAGGACTAATGAATATTTTAGTGTATTTTAAAAATAACCACGAATGCAAGAGAAATTTTGCTAAACATCTTTTAAATACTGGATAATCAAGTTATTTCAATGCTGATATGTTGTGGTTATCGGACAATAGACGAAAACTGGATTAACTCGAACATTTGGAAATTTTAAAGATAGTATGTGACAAAAATGTCCTGATTTTGTTTGGTTTTTGACATTTGATGAATGCATGTTCCATCCCATATTCTCTAAGCCTTCAGCCAACCCCAGAAATAATCTGTCTATTCACTCCCACCTTACTTGCTGCTGTGGTTTTATTCTGTTTCTTGCTGAATTCCCCCTCTCTCCCCCTTTTTCCCTCTCATTTTGCGATACTCTCCACACCATTGACCTAAAATAAATGGGAAATGGTAATCGAATTTCAAAATATTTTCTCCTTATTTTATAAAGTATTCCCGAAGAAGGGACAGTTTCTACAGTTTACGTTTTCCACAGTTCATTTTAGTGACAAAACCACAGTTTGTCATTTATAGTGATTGAGACTATAAGATTAATTTTTTAAAGTGTTTCTCTTTAGAACGAAATAACTTGTGGTAATCTTTTATAGACAAACTTTTCGGTTAGACGCCTACCAGTATATGAAGAGATATTAAAAAAAATAATTTAGCTTCTTAAAGTAATATTTGAGAATTAAAATATAATCTTGGATTTTAAGCGTAATTATTTGACCGTTACAAAATACGATTTCTACATCAATCTATAATACAATAATAATAATTTATTAACAATACTTATTGATTTATAATACAAAGGTCTATAAAATAGTTGCTGGAGCAATGTTTTTAACTACATTAACATTTTCAGTACTCTTTAGCCAATATGAGAAGTTGAGAGAATTTGTATTGTTTTTCTCACGAGGTTAACGAGGTTTATAATCGCCTTACCTTATTTGATCCTTATTAATTATTTTACCTTACGTGTAATTTTATTTAAAGTCCAATGAACGCCTGAGGTAACTAAGGCGTTCATTTTTTGGGATTAACTTTCGTCGCGCTAAGCAGCCTTTAATGAATCCTGCGGGAACCATCAATTAGCAGAACCCTTCACCAGAAAACTACAGAATCTTTTAAAATACAGAGAGATTAGTTAAAAGCTGTCATAATCCTCTTAAATTTTTTTCAAAGTATTTCATCTTTTGAACTTGTTTCCACACACCGTAAGCTTTGTGACTCAATGCAAGCAAGGTGTAATTTATCTTGCAAATTATGAATCCAAGTGTTTTAGGTTCAACTTTATGAACTACTTGATAACGATGTCGACACCTGAAGATGTCGACTTTTCGGTGAAACCGTATTTAAAGACTTTTTATTCTTTCCTCACTGCAAATTATTCCATTATTATTCAAACAATGATTACGATAACTATTCAGTAACGAGAACGCAAAGAAAATAAATACTATACGTCAATAGATATTTTTTTTAATGGCGCTTACGACCTATCCTTTTTATTGCATCTATCAATCAGATAGAGTATTTTTTCTTAGAATATATAGTACCTCTATGATATGAAAAAGAATCAATATATGAGTAACCATTACCATTAGTGCATTACTTAATAAATATTATTTATCTTTCCTGCCACAAATTAAGTCCACAGAGAGATGCAGAAAAAAAATTTCTGAAATTTTTGCCGATGCCGTCCGGGATAAGACCACATTTAAAAAATACATTGTAGTTTTTTCTTGATGACAAGGACGGTAGAATGCTCTTCTGATTTCCATCTTTAATTCATTCTTCGGGAATTTTCTGCATAGTTACTAAAGTTTTATTGTCTAAAGTAAAACAAAACTTCAATTCGAGAAAAGTAGATTATACGATGCGCTAGCTTCTAGTTTATATACTCGTAGGTCAATATCGCAAGCAGTATTTACTCCAAGATTCGTAAACTTTGACCCGAATGTCTTCACCTTTTTTCTTTACGTAGAAGTACAATTAGTTAAAATCTCCGTAATTAATTACCTAGCCACGCTGCTATGTTTGGTAGGGAGTGAAGTTATGACACATACTCAAGCCACCGCCCGCAGTGGTTAAGAAAGACTGTTTAGAGTAGAACCATACTTCAAAGTAGAAACACTGATCAGTAAATTTAGTCATGTTTAGGTGAATTACAAGCTACAATTCCATTTTCCAATTTCTTACTCGAATACAATTCCATTGTTCCTTCTACTCACGCAGAAAATATATTCCTCAAAGGTTGGTAAAATATTTATATCCTACGCAAACACCATTACGACCAATTACCCAAGTATACCACACAGAAGAGAGTTTTTATTACTTACACTTACAGTTTTGCAACGTACTTCATCTACGAATGCTTAATTTAAGGTATATCGAATATCAGACGAGCCACTGTCCCATTGGAAAATCGTGTGCCGTTTTCCTTTTGCAATACCTAATTTTTTTTTTAATCAATCGGATTGTAAACCGTTAAATTATATTTACCACGCCGTTTGTAAACTTTGATCTTACGTCGTCCGCCTTTAGAATTAAGTAGAATGATCGTCAAATACCCGAGTAATAGTGGAAAAATAAGCGAGGCAAGATTATTCCCGAGTCATCTAGCCGAAATGTGACATAATTTATATAATAAATAACGTGAAGTATATATTGGTAATAAATAAATATTATCAAATATAATACACTCTTTGAATGAATGAATAATACCTGCATTGAAGGATACTTATCAGGTATCAAATTGTATTCAACCTAGTCGACAGTGCATAAACACAGTACTTATCGGTTTCAAATTAAATGTGGCGAGAAATTAGAATCATCTGCATAATATGTATTATAAACTTCACACTATTCCGTCGGATATCTACGCATTTAAACGGAGAAGAAACGCCTCGGAAAATGAATTACCCACGTGAGGGTTAGATCCCATGAGATGGTGAAAGGGGAATGGTTTTTGGGGGAAGGGGGGGGTGGAAGAACAGGCGGAGGGTGAAAGCGAGAGGTGGTTAAGGGATTGTTACCACCCCAGCCGGCCTCTCTCTCTCTCATTAACAATGACCTCAACCCGAAATGAATGTTGTTATCCTTGGCCAGACGGAGTGCGCGCGCCATGTTTAAATACCCCTCCCACTCACGAATGGGGAGGCAGGGAGTGCGGTGTTAGGTCATGACACGTTCATTTCTCCCGCCCCCGTCCAACCGCCCGGGTACTCCCAAACATTCCTTCCCGTCATCCCCAACGACGATCCCCCAACCTTCCCTATATTCTGTTAGACCGCGTTCCGCTCACCAAGGTTTCCCCAGACCCACCCTACCACCTCTCCCAACCCTCCCTTTCGATAGGTGGGGAAAGATAGGCTGATCGGAAAGCACCCTTGTGGAGGAGAGTAGAGGGGGGGGGGGGTGGGAGGAGAGAAAGTATCCCTTCGGGTGACATGATTGACCCGTTTCTCCTCTCTAATCCTGCCCCTGCTCTCTCCTCTTCCACTTCCGTTTCCACGGCTCCCTGTATCTCTCCTACCCTCTCAAACCGACCCTTCCCCGGTATACCCCAGGAAACCTTCCCAGCAGTTTGGAACGTCACGTTGAATGCGTTTTGTGCTCTTCAATTAAACCTTTCTCGCTCAATCTCACCCATACCCTTCAAAACCCCTTCTTTCCCCATCCCTCCGCGCAATCGTAAACAACATCCCCCCCCGCGTTCCATCCCGGTTCCTTCTCATCCCCGCTCCTTTTTCAGCATCCTCTCGCCCAAGGCTCTAAATAGTATATATATATATTTTAAATCCGGTGTCGATAAAAAAAAAATCAATCGTCGCAAACTAGCGTGAGTTTCAATGCTCCTTTGTATCGTGTCACGCTAAGCGAAAATCACATTCCCATATTTAAAAAAAGTTTGTGTTGCGACATCTTCATCTCCTCAAATACCATTTTCTACCTCTCGACCTCCTTAACTGTTTAATGGCCCAAAGAAGCATTATGTTAACTAATTCTACGCAATTTGTTAAACCGGGGGTGTCAAAACTGAAGGCCCGCGGACTTCAACTTCTCTCGTGGGGACCGAGATAATGAATCGAGCTTCATTTAGGAAAATATATGTATCACGTAGGAATCACCTTTATAGCTAAAAATATTTCATTCATTTGGGAAGACAGTATAGCTATTGCTTCCTCGCAGCTAATAACCATTTTATACGTTTAAGGGTGTAGTAGGACACTTTAGCAATCATATTGATTCTCAAGCTAGGTGGCAAGCTTGGAATGACCGAGCGGTACTTTTAAACATGAATGACAAAACCGGTGCTCGTAAAGTAAGTACTACTATTTTTAAAATTTTGTAATAAATATCACATATCCATTTTATATAATAAAGTATCAAACAATAAGTTAAACCATTAAGGAGATGCATTTCCAACATTATTTCAGCATATTTTTCTTTCTATAATTTATTATTTATTTGTTATATATTGTCAATTTATTTAACATAGTTTCACTAGTTGAAACATATTTTAAAGGCTCTGAGCCTAAACTTCCTCCTGCTATTCCATTTTCATCCTTTTATGCCCTTCCTTGCAGTCTGAGTAGCCTAATAACTAACCCAGACTTGAAATAACACACATAAACCACTACGCCATCTTCCAACCTTACGTTTGTATTAACATACATAGATTCACGAGTTGAAATATTTTTTGAGGCTCCTCTAAGCCTAAACTTCCCGTTGATTCTGTGTTGCATCATGAAGAGGAGATGCATTATTTGAATGGAAAGGGACTGTCGTACCCACTCAGGAGCTATCCCCCTCTGATCGATTTCTCTTGCGTTGCATTTTCACATTATATCCTCAATCTGAAATATTCTTGTTTTGCGTCAAATTGCATTGATGATTCCAAAAACCTATAACTTTGGCCCCAAAATGTAGATGACAAAATTTTAATAAGTAATGTTTGGAAAGTACTAGAAAATTAAGAAAAATATTCGTTTAAAGAAATGATTAAAAGTTATAAAAAACATAAGCCGTAGACAACTTACCCTCACAATTTTAAAAATTGTTATGTAACTTGTAACGATTGTAGATATATGTATATTTAAGCAGGCAACTTATTTTATAACTGGAAATCCTATATGCTAATTGATATGCGCAGACGAAACTACAAACTCCGAAATAATTTTTTGATAGACACGAGTTAACCCCGTCAGGAATTAATTTCATTCACCCAACTAATTTCCAAGGAAATAAATTTGTCTATTTCTTAAAACTTATCAAATTGAAGAGGAATTCTCTATGAAAAATTCTGACTGAGAAAATTAAACATTTTTTTTACTTAAAACATTCTCTTGATTACGGATGTTGATAGAATTTTGAGCTCGTGACCTAAATTACTACCAAAACCGAATACTTTATTCCAAGATATTACCATTTTATCATTGTGTAGGTGGCATATAGACGTTTAAATTATAAGATTAGCATGGGAAACGCATATTTTGAAATATTAAAACTTGAACTAATGTCACCCCGTCTCCTTAAATCGATTTACGGATCCAAACAACTCGAGGTGATGCGTGGATAAGACATATGAGAAACTGTAATCAAAACATCGTTGGAACTTTTGTTAAGAAACACTGAAATGTGCTGGGAAAATTGAAATACGACGACGATGCCTCATGGATAAGGCATGAGGCATTCAAATCAGAAAATTGTAAGTACTTCTCGAAGGGGATTGGAATGCGATGCCAAAAAAAGCGACGAGGAATTCAGAGTGCGAGACAGCTGAGGACTATTAACGAAAGGCAAAACAGGGACATTAACATACATCTCGTCCGAAGCGCGTGGCAGAAAAACAGCCCCGAAAACACACACATCCAATTCTTGAAAAAAAATTTATGGGCACAATATCTTAGAATTACAGTGGAAGAACATTTGTCCAGCTGAGTAGAAACCCAAGAGAACTTTGGAAATTAGAATAATGTGCTGCCCTATATAACGCACATCCGATAAAGAAATTCAACAGAACTATGCACAATTATACGACACAAAAGTAGTGCACCAATCATTTGCACCGTCTTAGGAATGAGGGGAAAATTTATGCCAAATCCGAAAGGCAAAATTTAATGTCGGTGAGCGAAAATGCATCATGGTCAAGCATTCCAATTTAGGATAATCACCAAATATAGTAATTAAATCATTGCTATTGCAATTCAAGGAAAGATAAAAATAAAAAAATCGACAATTGGATAGCTTTCAGCCCTTAATTAAAAAATGTGGATAATTTTTTCTGGGTGAACTCAGGAGGTCATTTAGACCTGCGTAAATATCTCTGACGCGAAACCATAATTTTTACTAAATAACAGTTTTTCACGAAATTGAAAGAAACAAAAATGTGTGGAAAATTTGGGCACACCGATTAGGCGAATAAACATTTTTTTTATCGCGAATTCCCTATAAAATTACCATTTTGAAATTTAAAACTTAAACGTCTGGAGATGCAGCTCCCTAGCGTGCAGGAACTCAGGTGCGAAAACGGGCGCAGTTCCACTATAGTTTCGGAAATTTTTGAGAATCGTTTCCGCTCTCGGTTCACGGGCGAATTCAATGAAAAGTGTAGGTACCTCGCGCCGACCACTTGAAGATTGGTTTTCCCCGAGTGCCCCGAGCTAAGTGGGATAATTTACTCATCCCTCATTCGATCTACCTGCATCCTCCTAATAAGGTCAGTCTTGACCTAACCTTTCGGGAAATCTTGGGAGTCTACCGTTCGAATCGGATTTGGAAGGAGAGCGACTTTGGGTAAAGACTTTCGAGTTTGGAAGGAAAAGAGCCGTACGCGCCGGTTAAACTCGGCCGACAGGGAATTGAGTGGCGGAGCACGGAGTTCGGCGAGGGAGAAAAAGATAAGAGAGAAAGGGAGAGAAAGAGAGAGACACTATGGGATGAGTGGGGGGGGGGAGGCGGAGAGGGTTGGAAGTGATTGGTGGAACGCTTTCGTCCAAAGAACGGTGGGTTA
This sequence comes from Rhinocypha anisoptera, assembly GCA_011762765.2. Classification (NCBI taxonomy): domain Eukaryota; kingdom Metazoa; phylum Arthropoda; class Insecta; order Odonata; family Chlorocyphidae; genus Rhinocypha; species Rhinocypha anisoptera. The sequence goes on from WURS02041469.1 coordinate 8,129, forward strand.
GGAAAGTTAGAAAGGGCGAGAGGTTGAGAGAGAGAGAGAGAGAGGAGAAGAAGAAATCCCCGGACGAAAAGACGCAGGGCTAAAATGAGTGGTTTGGGGAATTCGTGGGTGGTGGTGGAAAAGTTGAGCGGAAATTGCTAGGAGTGTTGTGGGATAGGTGGGTAGTGTGTGGATATAAATAATTCATTGAGTGAAATGAAGCATGCGTAGAAAAAATGTGAAAAAGCCCCGGCACATGTGTTCCAGGGTAATCGGAAGCGAATGCCATAAGTCTCTTGGATTTAGAAAAAAATCTATAGTAAAAAATTTTAAATGAAAATGTAAGTTTTGACTCATATTAAAGTTTATATATGAAATAACTAAATTAGCATATTGTGACATATTTTGAAATATTCCTTAAACATTTATACACATGACAAAAATAATACTGTAAATTCACCTTTAAAAATTTATATATTTTTTTAAGAGCAGGGTAACATAGTACCAGATATTAAGCTGCGTAGTATAAGGCTATCTAAACTTTTTATTAGATATTCCTTAAGGCAGAAAATATCATTTATAAGACTAAGTGTAGTTACTTGAATTCGAAATATTTACTTTTAATAGTGACATAGTTTTAGTTTTTAAATTCATAGCTACTTGATAGCGTAATCAATTTTATTATTTATAAAATTCGTCAATACACAATTAGGTTTTAATTGTAGCGCAGATATTTTTTATTGAAATGTTATGCGTTCAAATTTAACAAAAGGGGGTCAGCAATATTTCAAAACCCACGCTTATCGGAAAGTGGATTCAAAATTAATACAAAGATTTTTTCAAATATACAAGTACATCAGTGATTAAAAAAAGATGTTATATGAACTAAATTTGAGAATAGTTTTACGGCCCTATTGTTGCAAAATTTCTGATCCCTAGATATCGGAAAAATGGGTTAAAATTAATACCAAGACTTTGTTCAGGCGGACAAAGGATAGCCACAATGTAACATGATGCCATTCACTCATAAACTTTTTAACGGTTCTTCACTGACCTAGCGTTTCTGAATAGTTGCCAGATATCAGATCCTGAATCCATATACTAGATATACTGCAATATCCTTTGAATGAAAGGCTAGGTCAAAGACAGTATAAAATACAGGTGATTAAGGCATAATTACCAACGTGAATTATCAAGTATATGCATACAGCGCCATAGAAAGAGATGTAGTTACTTCTACATAATTTAAAACCAGAATAATTTTTAATCATATTTTAGTCATTAGTAATTTTCGTCATAAGTAATTAGTTGGAGTGACCTGTTTACAAATAATATTTCAGAAATCAGTGGTTATATAGATAAAGTAGCGCTTCAATTAATTTAAAAATATACCTAATGCAGCAAATGTATAAGCAAGTCTCGATTTATCAGAAATAAAAAATGCCATGGATATGGAAATTATATTAAATTAGATAATACATGTCAAACTCTACGGTCTAAAGCTGCTATGCCTAGTCGTATTAACAATTTAACTCGTATTCTCAACTCATATTTTCTCGAGGGGTGCAAAGCATAAAAAGTGCAGAAGATGTAATCGCAAAAATTCGATTACAGTTCCAATATTTCATTCCTTGCTTCCATCTCGTGAATTTCATTTATTGATCCAGTGCATGCCGAACTCATTTCAAAGAGAGATGGTGCGTTATCTGCAATCGACGCCTGAGAAAATATTGCACCATTGCCATCCCGGATACCTCGCGTAGTCATAAAGAAGCTTCAATCTCTCGCTAGAAAGGACGTCACGAGCCGAGGTTTAAGTGAATTTCCCTACGACCCGTACTTTTCTAGTCCACTTCTCTCCACCCTGAAAGCTATATATGCCTCTCCGCACGTACACCTATCTGGTTGCTACGATGAGATTTAATGCATGAGCTCAGTCATCGCTGTCAAAATGACCTTCGAGAACTTTACTTTAGGCTGTGGTGAGCTCGAATTTTAATTTTGGCCTTCGTGCAACCTATAGCTACATGTCATCAGGCAGAGGAGCAGAACTAGAGAATTACGAAACAATATAACAATATCGTAATAAAAAACACTAGGTTTGAATCCACAGAAATTTATTGGACAACCCCGCCGGTTTCAACCAACCCAGGTCATTTATGACCCTCATAGAGGGGCACAGCATCCTCGAAAGGGGTGGGACGCGATCCATGACCTTTGCATAAACTGGCGAGCGTACTACCATCAGGCTAACTCGGTCTGCATTTAAATGTTGTTTGCGGAACTCCCAGAATAGCTATTCCCATTTTTCATTACGTAGGAGGAAGTCATGCTTCTTTACCTTTTGTCTTTCCTTATTGTCTCTCTCCAACGATCAGTATCCTTTGACAATTACATTTCTTTTCTCATTTACATCAATAAATTCCTCAGAAATGTAGTCCTATGCATTCACCTCATAAATACCGTAGTCCCCATGTTGGCATGTGAAACTGTATGACAACCGGGTATTTTTTTAAATTTATATAGAAATCCTTAATCATTGATAATGTTGTGTCTCATTTAATCATTGATAATTAGTTTCGTCATTTTTGTATTCATCTGTTGAATTTACTTAAACAAATCCGAATCGTGCTAACGGATGAGAACGGTAGCATCTATTCGGTGGGACTCAGAATGCATACTTGATCATTCAGAAGCACTAAATTTAATATATCTAATGGAATAAATTATCTCCCTGTGAAAAAACAATGCTATTTACCACCTTAATTAAAATATCGTTGGGTATGAAAAAACAAGGTGATTACAATCATGCAAAATTGGGATTGTTGTGCAATGCAGAAGGGTGATAGACGCCATAGGAGTGGTTTTGTTTTTTGTTCTGTTTTTACAAGTTTTTATCGATTTATTTTTATTATTTTTATTTTTCAATCGCCCACAAATAGCACTAATAGGCCAATTTAAGTGGACACTATAACAGTTATGAATGATTTGGTACTTTCCCTGCATATTAGCTGAGTGAAGTCCTCTCGGGTTTCCCACCCGGTCAGGTCGTTTGCAGCCGACGTTTCGATGGCGTACTCTGCCATCGTCTTCAGGGGCGTTGACGCAACGAAACGTCGGCTGCAAACGACCTGACCCGGTGGAAA
>WURS02041479.1:0-11253 GCA_011762765.2 Rhinocypha anisoptera
GGTTTTTCCCCTCCAACGCGCACTTCCCCCTCCCTCTTTCCTCCTCCCCCCACTCCCTTCCCCGTGTGGGTTCGACCAGCTTCCCCCTCCCCCCTTTCCTCTCCTCCTTCCCATCCATAAAGTTGGAAGGAAGAATAAGAGAGCCTGTGTCTGATGGAATCGTAAAGATGGTTTGAATTTTTAATGCTTCCGTGATCAGCGTTTCATCTGTCAAGAAAAGTTGCGAAATAGAGCTTGCGGCGGGTGTAATTTAAAATGCGGGCGTTTGCATGTGAATGGATTCCCGTGCACCGTCGTGACGCGCCGGAAAAAAAACAGTCTACTGCTAACCGATCAAATTCGGTTTTCCTGGTCGGAAATTTCAGACAGGGCGAAAATATCCCTATTCCATTCAGCTGTGGAGAATGAAAACGTGTCAATGACGGATTTCAACCTGACGTCAGGATAATTCTTTATGGATAAAATTTACGCGCGGTAGTTAATCCTCGAAATTTAAAAAGAACTCGATCTCTTAGAAATAACATGGGCTATGAATTTTATGAACGGCAATTTTTTATACATTATTTTGCGGGCTGTGGTTTGCATAAGGTGATGTTAAATCTGTTTGCATGATTAATTAAGGCTCGGTTGGAAATATACCATTTTAAATATTTTTCTCCCATTTAAAGCCCGCATCCGAGAGAAAGCGGGACGGCGCATCGCATTAAAGAGCAAAGCTCAACAACGGAAATCAATTTTCGTGTCGCAGCGTGTTGAGCGGCTCTGCACTGCCGTAGTGTGCAAGGGGGAAGAAGCAGTGAGTACGACGCGGTGTCTTATTTATATCTCCAAAAGGAAATAAATGGAATAAGAAGGATACGACGAGTGAACTAGATTACTTATTTCGAGAAGTAACGATGCACCAGCAACTAAAGTGCACCCGCGTAGCCCGAGGGGTTGTAGGTGATTGTACCGATTCCAAATTAAAAATTGAGATATTTCTAAATTTGGACCAAAGGGAATAGACGTTATGGTCATTATTTTTAACGGGTGTGCAGTGATGATATTTTTATTTTATTAACATGATTAATCACGAATTTATCTACCATATTGATTTCTATTGTTATATATTTTATATGTCTCAGGTGAAATTTAAAAGAAAATTCTAACCTCCAATAAAGGTATTTCTACTTTTATAAGGAGAGAAGGTAAAATCTCTATAAAAATACGTAACTCAAATATAGGGTTAACTGATGTGCCATACATAACGATATTAACATTTTAGGAAATGTATTGAAATAAGCCAGAATATGTATAAAATATTTTAAATAAAAAACGTTATTTATGTCTCTAGCGTCAGATTGCATCAAATGAAAAATTATCGAACATTGAAAATTGTAATGGGCAGAAAATATGAGGAAAGTAATATTTATCTATGGGGTTAGTTGATTGCTATTTATTACCTCCTCAAATAGAGTCAATACGAAAGAGACTCAATACGAAACCAATAACGAATACAACACCCATCCCAGGAGGAGAGTCAAAGCCACGGCCTTTGGGCTAGTTGGTCAGCTTAACCGAGCGAGGCTAACCTGGCCGGTAAGTGAATGGAATGTTGCACCAAATAAATTTTGGGATTGAATAAATGATGACCGATGACGGTGACTGATACTTTTGTATCAAAAGCAATCAGTTGCTGTAAAAACCCTGTTTCCTTATTAAATGCATTAAAATGACAGTCGAATCCGCTTTTGACAGAGATAGGGCATGCCAAACGAAGAGTAAGCGGAAAATGTATATTCCAGGCTTTCAATTCCATATTCTTCCTAGAAAAATATTCCGGAGGATTAAAATGTCACAATTTTCACAATGAATGCCACTTTTTGACAATTAAACGTGATCCATTTGAATAAAATAGCGGGGTGAAATGGTATGAAAACAGTTTTCAATAATTACGTTTTTTGTGCTTATCTTTTCCATTTGCACATTCTGAATATTTTATTGTCCGTTAAACATCGTGATAGTCACAGTTTCCCTGAAAACTTTAATTATTAGTTCAGCGAACATAATTCATTTACAGCAAACACAGCTGACGCATGCAAACAGTTGGCGAGCATTCCCTGACTGATTGTTGAAGTTCTCATCACTCACTACTCTTAATAGCTAATGTATTAACAAAGTTCTTATAAAGATGGAGTAAAGTTTCTTAGTCATTTCATACTAACCAGGACATTAAGTACATTTTGGACCGTTATCATAAGACAAGTCAACCGGCTCTCCAAAACTATTCAATTGCTCATAAGCTAATTGATTATATATATTATAATTAGTACGGAGGGGCGGCTGTTATACCCACAGTTAATGAATGTTGTGCCACAATAGATGGACTAGTAGCATCGTTTCTTTTGTTGCTTTGTTGACTATTGGCTACGCAACAGCTCAGCAAACGGTAGATCTTTGACAAACTGCGAATTCAGCCTAAATTTAATTGTTTGATGAATATCACCTCTGAGGTTGATCGCCATGAAGCATAATGCACATGCTGCATTTCCTACTACTATGTACTCCCTAAAAGTACTTGCGATGAATATCTTATCGCTCGTATTATTGCCCTCTAATCACAATTTTTAGTGTGGACTACGCTGTTTTTTGTATATATAATATACACAGATTCAAAATCGACTTTCAAGAATCGATGGAGTACACTCAACCCCCAAAGTCATTCCGCCTACCTTCAGGGGTACGGGTAGCGTTTTCACGTCGCCATGGTGCTCATATGGAGGGGCAAACGGAATAACTTTATATCATGTTCAGAATATCCCCGCATCTGCAAATGTAAAATTTAATAGGATCTGACGTTAATATTCTTGAATGGTATATATAACTACATTTTTCTACATGATGATGTTTATCTAAAGTCTATTTATGTTGACCTAGTTGACGGAGCATTTTTGTGACTCATCTTGGGTTGGAATCAGGTTTGACAACTCTAAAGAAATACCTGATGAAAACAATGCAGTAAGTTGTATGGGTTCCAGAAGATCGTGGCAAAATATCGGAAGGGGGGCAGCCCATGCTAAATTTTACACGTAATGTGGCTTGGCATGAAGCAAACTCTTCCCTCTGTTCTCAACCGGAGTGGATACTGCGTGAAACTCAATCTTCCTAATGTTCGATGTTCTTAAAATATCTCGTGATAGGTTTCCATGCGCCTACTATTCGTATCAAGCAAATGAATCCAAACAATCATTTTTTGCATGTATGTAGTTATGACAGAAACGACATGCATAAGAATGAAAAATACATTTCATTGAGTCTTCTTTAGGTCGTTAGAGTTGAGACACACTTTCAAATAGATATTTGTTTAACACTCCCGAGGCCTCAAGCTATCCACAGGCTGCGTGTTTTAATCGAAGTCTCGCTCCCCGCGGGATCAATTGAAATTTGAATTTAAGTATAATGTCAAAGGGTAGACATTTTGGAAGAGAGACCTTTCTCTCGAGAAAATACATTTCCATATTGAAATGAGCAAAAAATAGGCATAAAACGTGTGTAGGAATTTATTTTGGTTGAAATCATTTAGGTTCACAGACGGTAACGGTATGAAACTAAATATTTCTGAAAAAAGTCACAATGTACGCGGCTCGAGGAAAGCTTTGTTTATGCATGAAGAATTAACATTTAGTTGGATATGAGACGTTTGGTCTAATTAAATTCAACCTTCTGACTACTTGAATGAAACTAGCCAAAACTTTCTGAGGCACAGATGTTTTTCTGAAGGCCTTGGCGGAGGGACTTAGAGAGGGAACAACTATAGTGGAGAATCTAGGATGAATTAAGAGGAGGGAAAAGAACGGTCGTTTCCGAACCAAATACGGGAAAAAATGAAGATATCGCCATTTTAAAGACTTATAGAATTCTAGAGGTTTTGTAAAAAAAACTTTCATTGATAACCCATGTTGCATACAAAAAAGTGAAACTAAACACTTGTGTAAGGCAACGAAAGTAAATGTTTGAAATCAAAACCTCGCATTATTTAGTGTCATGAATTAAATTTTTTGAGAAATATTGTCTTTCTATAACGTCAAACAAGGAGACGTACTTTCATCATTGCTATTCATACTGGCTTTGGAAAAAGCAATACGACAGATTCCAATAAACCCTGGTGGAACGATAATTAACAGACAAATCCAATGTGTTGCCTATGCCGATGACCTGGCTGTAGTTTCAAGAAACAAATATTCACTAGAAGACATCCCCCACCACTCTTGAAACCCCATCAGAAAATCTTGGACTAAAAACAAATTAAGTTAAAACCAAATACATGAAAATGAAAAGGATAAAAGATGAAATTAGAGAAGCAAGCTTTAAAATTAACAACAAAGAGTTCCAAACAGTGGACAGTTTTATATACTTGGGATGCCAACTATCAGCAGAAAACCTGATTTTAGTTGAAATTCAAGATAGGTTATAAATGGACAATCGAAGCTATTATGCACTGCAACCAACCTTTAAGACAAAAATATCACTATAAACACCAAGATAATTGTTTTCAAGACAAGGGATATTGTTTTTTATGCTTCTGAAACATGGACACTGACAGCAGGGCAAAAAGAAATAATCACAAGATACTCAGAAAAACATACGGTGCTTTGATATATACAGGAGTATGGAGAACAAGAACCATTGCTGAAATCTAAGAACTTTATGATGAACCAGACATCATTACAGTAATTAAACAAGGAATACTTCGTTGGGCTGGACACGAGCAACGCATGGAGGAAAATAGGGCGATTAAAAAGGTTTTCATCGGCACACCAGGAGGAAGGAGAAGCAGAGGATGATCACGAAAGCGGTGGTTTGATGGTGTAGAAGCTGACCTAAGAAGACTGGGGGTCAAAAGATGAACACGAGTGGCGGAAGATAGAGAGAAGAATAGAGGCAGATCATCCTGGAGGTCAGAGCCTGTAGACTGTAGCGTGACACAGAAGAAAAGACTTTTATAGCCCATTAACTTTATTAGCTGATCTTGGTTTCGATTATTCAGCCTCTGTTAATTTTTCCCTATTAGTTGAATACTCCACATAATATTAATTTTTATGTATTAGCGTTGAAAAAAAGGCTTCCATCCCAAAAGCCGATATGTAACGTGAGGTTATAGAGGCTTATATACGTAGTACTAAGCCCAATGGCGTGTAAGAATTCTCACATCAGGGAAAGGGGACCAGTTCTCTTTCCCGTGCCACCTGTGGTTCTCACGAAGATGTGATACCCAGAAAATCACTCAGCTTGAGTTTAGCTGGAGGTGTCCAGAAGCGACACTGGGTCATGAACCCGGGTCCCCCGTTCCTTATTCCCCATGGAATCTACCCATTGGACTGCCACGACCTCAGTGTTGAAATAAAAGTATTGATATCGAGTTACTTTCTCTCCTCCAAAATTCATTTATGCATTAGTTGCTCTCAAAATCGTAGTATAAATATAAAATTATCATTATCTCTAAATTTGAACTGCCTAAAACTAATAATGATTTACGATTTTTCCTAAAGTATATTGCGTCATTAATAACAACGTTTAGAGGCTTCATTTCAATTCTGATATATATATATATATATAGTTTTATATTATATAGATATATTTATCATAGTATATATATATACATAAACTATTATAAATACAAATGTGTGAAAATCATCATTAAAATATTACAATATAAAATATTGGATAGTGTTTTGTAAAAATAAACAAAAGACAAAAACAGATGAAAGAACCATAGAGATGCATAAAACATCGGCTAAATATAAGTTAATGCTCTAATGATAATGGGCGTATGGCAGGCCCTCGACTAGTCACCTACACATCGATTCATCGATCCTGCCAATACGATAAGAAATTGTAATATGAAAATGAATCATGCGGTACTACGAGCATAAATGCAGTTACTGAGTCTCCGCCTTATAATTCCCCTTTCAAGTTACAACATAGAATGCATGATATCAGGTTACCGGGAAGTGTACAACATGGAAGCAGAGAGTGATGGACATGCGTGGAAAGGATTTTCCAGGGCAGGATTCATTCATCGGTCCTCGCGTAGTAGTGAAAAATCGAATATTTTCGTCCCGTATGACGTGAATCTCATGCCCGATGGGGGAAGGGCCTCTTCCGCGAGCACTCCCACGCGCTCTCGGACGGTTAAGCCCCTCGTCGCCGTATCTTTCCGCCTGATCTTCAGTCTCCTCCTGGCGGGTTGTGGGGGGGGGGAGTAGAGAATAGGCTCTCCCTTTTCCCTCCCACTTTCCCAACTCTATGGCCCTCCAGCGATTCTCCCCCTCCTCCTTCCCTCCACGCCCCCTTTCTACCCTGCGCCATCTCTCTTTAAGGAACACTCGAAACACACAATCCGCCGTTCAATGGCCTCCGTAACTGGCGGACGCCTCTCCAGCTATCCTTTTGACCGCGCCCCTCCACGGATCCCCTCTTCCTCTCCCCCATTTCGGTGGTTCGAATAGCTGACCCTTCTTTAAAACCCCGAAGCCACAATGGGACACCTGTTTATTTTTTCACCATCTCAGAACCTTGACCGCCGATCCTCATCTTTCTCTTCCACACCCTAAGCCACGATATAAAAAAACACGGTCCCCTGTTCTTCTGGATGGACATACATGTTTGTCGAGGACTTGTGCATGCTCCCATTTGTCTTTCGATCCCCTGCTCCTCCCTTCGTCCTCTTGGCATACCTCTAATGTCCACATCGCGCCCTCCTTTGTCATGCAATTCCCTCCACACTTCCTCGATCGCTCCCCGTCTTGCCATCCGCATCGTTAAAGATCTCGCGAGTTCTCCGGAATTTTACGACTGCGTCCACGTAAGATATACGAGGCCCCGGCCTTGAGATGATTGCTCGCGGAGCGTGGGGCAATCAAGGGAACTTGGGGACCTGTCTTGGCGGCGAGGAAGACGTTCCTCGCGCGGAGAGTCACCGCGCGGGCCCCACTTTGAAAGGGGAGATCTGCGCTGCTCCTTTGGCTTCCAGAGAAGATCAAGGGTGAATATGTCCTCCATAAACAACCCATCCAACAAATCTTTCAGGTCGTAACATCCACGGGTATTCAACTCGAAATCACTCTCTAAGAAGGAAATCGAAAAAAATGTAATCCTTTAGAATCAAAAAGCTAGACAGCAGGGTGCTAACATAAATTTAACATTTCCTATGTTCATAATTCTACAGGTTGTCTGGATTTCTTAACAAATAAATATAACCGGCTATAAAAATCAGGTGGACTTAATATTGTAAACTGAGTCTCATATGAATACTATGGCCTTCTTTAACTCTAAAAAGCATGAAAGAAATACAGATTATATAATGATTAATTTAATTGAAAGAAAGTCACTCATAATGGATCCTGTAGTAATTTCCTGGTCAGTAATTTACTTTTCAGGCTTTGAACCAGTCGGTTCAATTGTGTCCACTACATTCTCTCACTTCACTCGACGTCAGTGATGCATTCGGAGCATCGAGATAGACTAACCATTCAATTAGATTCCTTCTATCACAAAGTTCTACAGATTAAAATTATTCTCTGCATCGACCTATGTACAATAACCTCTTGCGATGGGATGAAGACAACTTTTCACCGCGCAGGTGTTCGGTCCTATGGCTAGGGGAAAAATTTCATTAAAAATTCACGCAGCATCCAATGCCGCAAAAGTCTATTGTTTGTAGGATAAACAATTCTAGGGAGACATCGTGAGGATTAAACGAATGAGTATCGGGCGAAAAATGGTACCGGCTATAAATTATTAATGATAAGAAACCGTAGACCACAGGGGTTTTCCTTCGGTATGAAAATTTGTTCTAGAATCTTCACATTCCATAGGGCGCGAAGCGGAAATCCTAATCCGTCCCATCGGAAACGTTGCATTGTCCGCCTTATCATCACGCCCTGATCCATTCCTGGTAACTGCTGGTCCCGGAATAGCAGCCTTGGGGGCACGGAGCTCGCGGGGTTGCTATCGAGATCCATGCTCACTTAATCTCCATTGTGGCTAAGAAATTGCGATTTCCTCGTATCGCCGAAACTATCTGGGAGAAATATTCCCTCGGCCGCGGGAAATTCTCTAAAAACTCCCAATTTTTCGGGGCTTAGGAGTGTTTTTTTTCTCCCCCAGGGGGGCGCGAACAACCTTCGCGTGGATGGCCGTGGTCAATTCCCAGGGATGTTCCCCGGCGCCTCTCTACCACCCTCAGGGTATTTCTTCACCTCCCATCTTCTGCAACCGCAATTCGTTCTCCCCAAACTGCTTCACGATTTACGGTCTATTAAACTAGCGAACGGGGCCTTTTACGAGCCACTTATATTAGCTACCGCCGTGTGGTCGTCTTGCGGGGTGGGACATCCCCACGCTGTAAGAGAAATAGATTGGTGGGATAGGAACCATAGATGGTGCCTCCCGAAGCTCCTTGCTCGATCTAGATCCTGCTCGTTCACGTAAGAAGTTTGTGCGGAAGTCAGCTAGGTTCAGGGGAGATTGCCCGTTCTGCAAGTAAGAGTGGATGAAAGGGGGCGGGAGAAGTTAAGTCTCCGTCATCCACTTCGCCCCACGCCCTACCCCATGTGTCCCGACAACTGTGTTTTTCTGACGATTCTTGTGAAAAATATATTTTTGTAAATGTCATAAATAAAAAACGCTACATACAACCACTAAACGCGCACTCAAAACGGAGGGAATAGGGCAAGTAAAAGAGCTGAGTAGTTAGTGGCGAGGACGTTTCAATTTTTCTTCAGAAGAAACACAAATCGAAGAAGTGAATAGATTTAACCGCTATCTCTTTTCAAGGAGCACACTCAACGAAATTACTCAACTTTGAGTCAGTCAAGTCGAATTTGTTACTGGGACTTGAACAACAGACTCCCGTTCAGTAGTAGGGCGCTGTACCCACTGGACCACAAGGGTCTCTCCTGACATTGACATGCGTATGAAATTATAATTTAGTTACACTTGAAGCTAAGAATTTCATATCACCATCTAATATTGCTACATATACTACGAGTACAAATTTCATCTCAAATATGTAAAAATTTAGGAAATATAGGATTCACCCACGTATAGCCAAGTAGAATATGTAAATACGTTATTCAAGGCAGTTCTCTCTTATAGAGAAGTCGTTGAAATTGGGCTATGTAAATCTTTCAAAATAATCTAGTATATAGTTTAAACGAATGAGTTACAACTCACTGTTGTGCTATGGAAAGTATAATCTCAAAGTTTATCCTCACAAAAAACAGGAGTCTATCACTTTTAGCTGAGAATACGGGTATAATGGAAACAAAATGACTATTCCAACAGACAAAATGTTTCTGGCGAATATCTAGTTGTGGTGACTTGTTCAGTGAGGAGATTTCATGAACTCCTTTCAAAAGCTCAAACTATTATAATCTTTGTAGTTTTCATTGTCTGATAAGAAGGCATAAAGTGGAAGGGGAATGGTTGCTTTTACATTGTAACACTCACGTTTCCAGTGATAGTACGGTAAATACATGTTTTTTTTGAGCGAACTAATCACGGTGGACTACGCTGATTTCGATTGTACCGTTCCCTCCTCTTTCCTTTTCTTCCATATCTTTTTCATTGATTCCCGATGTTTCTCTTTCCTTTTGTCACTCCACACCCCACCAGTCTTCATCTTGGGGGTTTTCACAAAAACCTTTAGCTTTTTGTATCTTATCCCTAAGTGGTGAACATTTATTAATGCCTTCTGGTGTAATTTTGAGTTCCTGTATATCTTTATCTGTTTCTTTATGGGTAATTAATCCAAGCATGGGAAATTTTCAGTTTGTCTGCGGTAGTTGAAAAGTCTTCCTGTGAGTCTGCTAGGATTCATTCTCTGAAGGTGTCCATTGATATTTCTTTTTCTAATTGTGTTATTAATTTTTTCAATGTATGGATGAATTCATTGTTGTGGCGTTTTCTGTATCGTTCTCCCTCTCTTACCAGTCCAAATATTTTTATTAATATCTTTCTTTCAGTGATTTCTAGTTCTTCCATTATGATCTTCTTGTTCAGCCTCAGGTATTCTGATCCATAAAGAGCTTCTGGACGAATTACTGTTGTATAATGCCTGAATTTTGTATATACGTAATATATTTTAGCCATTACTTTCCACCACGACTTGATATAGCTCAAGCAAGAAATGCACAGAGGTATTGATTTCCAATAGAAGGAAAGTGTGCTCTAGTATTGGGTGAACTAAATAGAAATGCAGGTATGCATGCATATTGTTGAAAAACTTACAGTGTATGACAGTGGTGCTTCAATGATTTACTCTAGAATGATTTCTAGTAGGAGTTCTTGAATAGTTGTAGAGTCAATGATACATTAAACTTATACAATGCTGACAGTTGGAAAGAATCCAAGTCTCAAACAACGCAGGAAGAACAGGCAACGGTGTAAAAAAGTGAGAGATACTCTGACGAACTGATTCAGGTGCAAAGATTCATTTTTTCTCTTCAAAGTGAAAAACAACGCTGTATTTTTTAGGGATTTGCTTGAGGACATAAACATTGGACAAGAATGGGAGAAAGAGTCATTAGTCAGCGGTGAGAATAAAAGTAGTTCATTTTTTATATTGAAGCGAACCAATTTCTCAAATTTCAAGGGGTTTCCCTGTACACAAGTAAACCATGGTGGGTTGAATTTATCGGATGAGTTCATCTTGCTACGATTAAAGCGCACAAAATAAAGTGGATTCTATCCTGTTTTTCCTAAATATTCTCCCTGGTGATTAAAATGCTGCCTCAATGACCAACAAATGCCAAAAACAAAACCAGTGATAGTGTGAGTTTTTTATTTTTTTAAATGAGTCCACCCATTCATTTGAATGAACCCGTAGTCGTGCTAGGTCAACCGAACGGACAACTCCATCGGTTTTCAGATTTCGAATTTAAATCTTCCGGGTCGGTGACAAGACGCCGGAAATAAATATCCCCGTCGCCATGATCGATGTCGAAACACGCGAAAAAATGGCAGGACGGATGCTTCTGCGTCTTTTTTTGCGCGTTTCTGTCCTCCTCCATTCGAGGACAAAAGAGACGGAAAAAAATATGTATACTACTCATTGGCAAACGCCAATTTTTTCGATACCCGCTACTGGTAATCACCGGCGGCGGAAGCGCAGTCAACCCCCACGAGGTAAGCCGGTTACGTTTTCATGACGGGGAGAGGGATGGGCGGAGCGCCGTCATCGGGAGTGGACCTAAATAATCCACGAGGCCC
>WURS02041490.1:0-11252 GCA_011762765.2 Rhinocypha anisoptera
GTCGGTGGTGGGTGGGGGGTAGGGCAGCTCCGAATGAGACCAGCCAATTACGGTGCGGCGGAGGAGGGCAGGGCAGGTGCCTCCGAGCGAGGAAACAAAAGAAGATCGCAGTGGTTAGTTTCGCGAATCGGTTACGGAGTCGATTGCGTAATTGGCGGTGAGGATTGTTTCGCGAGAGACTCCCTGTTCCAAGGGTCATGCACATATACCCACCCTTGATACATATATATATATATATACTACTGTGTCGAAAAAGTAAGGTGAATTTGTTTTTAAAAATAAAAAAAAATATTTATTCTTCCAAATCAATTTAATCCTCTTCAAATTAATCCCCACCCGATACAATGCACTTAGGCCAACGTTTTTGCCAGTATTTGAAATAGTCCGAAAAGTCCTTTTCCGGTTTGATCTTCAATTCTCTCGTCGATTTGGCATTTATTTCCTCTATGGAGTTGAAACTGTGTTCACGGAGTGGTCTTTTGAGTTTAGGGAATAGCCAGAGTAGTCACTCGGTGCTAAATCAGGCGAATACGGTGGTTGCGGAACGATATGAGACTTTTTTTTTGTTTTTTTTTGCGTTTTTGGAACCAAACGAGATTTGTTCATCAGTTGACGTTCACGGTCGGCCAGGACGCTGTTCATCTTCGACGCTTTCTCTGCCTTCTTTAAAGTCTTTGTACCACTTGTAAACCTTTTTCTGCGACATAGCTTAATCACCAAAGGCTTTTTTTTTGACACCCTCAACGTTTCCGCGGTAAAATATTCATTCTGAAAACAAAATTTAATGCAAATTCTTTGCTCAATATAATAAGACGGCGAAAATCGACAAACATACTTTTTTATGTTTACAAAAACACGAGTAGCTCTCCAAAAATTGAATATATTGACTTGAAACTGTGTATAGATTCTAAGGACAGTACTACCAACTGACAAAAAAATAATTGTGTGCTTTCATAATACGCGCGAATTTTAATTAAGTAATTCACCTTATTTTTTGGACAAAGTAGTATATGTAGATATGCAGTAAAAATATACACGGGTACATATGTATACACACAAAAACAACAAAATAAATACAAATACATATACAAAAATGAGGCATTGTGGGGTACAATAAGAAAAAGAAGAATAAGGTGGATAGGACACATCCTGAGGCATAATGGGTTCGTGCAGAATATAATAGAGGGAAAAATAGAGGGGAGGGCCCCTCGAGGAAGGCCGAGGGACAAATATATAGGGCAAATTATTAAAGACGTTAGAAGGAAGACCTATCAAGGAGCAAGAGAGGATAAGAAAGGATGAAGGGCTGCATCAACCAATCTTCGGATTGAAGTACTGATGATGATGAAGATTACTAAAGTCCAATTTTCCCATGATTGAGATGATCGGGTGTAACGATGTTAAAACACTAGTTTGAAGAACCTGGAGCGCACATAAAGCCGAATAGAGGTGACTTCCGGTGTGTAAGTTAGTGACGGCCGTGGTGCTCCTCCAAAGTAGAGGCCTCAGTCATTATCATCTCGAGACCCCCGGGGGATCGACTCGGGCGGCCGCCATTGGCGAGAATCATCCATTTTCACGTTCGCACATATACGATGATCGATCGGCCTTCCGATCCAAGTTGAAAAAAATCCCTTGGACTCGACGTCGTGCGGGGTTTCGCGGAAGCAGTCTCCGTCTATCTGCGTTCGGATCTTGCCCCGCCTCCCCTCCCACTTCACTGCACTACCATACCCCAGTGATGTTGCCGCTTGAATCTCATTCTGGTGCCCGGCCCCCTTGAAGGAATGCGTCGGCTAGTATCTTAGTTCGAGGATGGAGATGCGGACCGCGTCTTCCTCCCTCTCTCTCTCCCTCGCCTCGGAGGGATGGAAATCGGCGCGCTTTGGAGGCCGAGGGAAAGTCTTCGCGTATTGCGCTCGAGAAAACAAAATGGAAGACTTCCCGTGCTCACCCATGTGTGAGCTCTCATTGCAAAAGAGGCCTTTACTCTCACCCAATGCTATCCATTCATTAGCTTAGGTGGGCAGGTGGCCATTTTTATGACATATCCTCCTAGATAAGGGAGGTTTATAGATCTGACGACTTTTTTTTGAATCGTTTGTGTTAAATAGGTTTTTTTACTACATTTTGAATGGACGTGCTAATGAGGAATGGGCGTCAACGGTAGCGAGAAACGATAAAATCTGAAAGAGTGGAAATTTTTTCATTGCAGAAGCGCGTTGGTGATAAATGAACGGTCCGAATCGCTGGTGAAGATGTTTTACGTATGTTAGAGAAGAAAAAAAGTCCAATGGAAACGCTGAGTAGAATAGAAAACGGCAATGAATATTACTTATCGGCGTGCGATCAACAAGGAGTGACGGTAATGTAGGGAAAAGTGAATGACAAAGAAGGATGACAAAAGAAAGCCAAGAAGTGTAATCACTAGGGACTAGGGAGTTTGGAATGTAATCAAGTAATCAAATTGAAAAGAGTAGAGAATTGAGAGCTGTATTAAATCGATAATTTGATTGGTCTTTGCTTACAAATGGAGTTAATCATTGAAATGTAAATAGGAACTCTTCACTAGGTAGCCAATTATCTTCAGGAAACTAGTTAGTGTCATTTATCTCATTCCAAGTACTAACATAATCGAAATCATAATTTGAGAGAAAATAAATGCACATGTATGATCTTGTTCACCTCTGATATAATTTACCGATAAAGCTTCGTTTACTAATGTTAACTATTTTCTATTAGATAACAATAGACACTTACTATTGAGTTACGACTTAATTATCTACATATTTCATCAGTTTTCTGCGAATCCTTGGTTTAAAAGTTACTAGTTGGGCCAAAGTTTTTCCACTGGTGTGGTAGCATGAGGAGTGATGTAAAATGAATATTTGCAGCATGAATTTCCCTTGGGTTTCATTGTGTTCTTAGTCTTTCTTGAGTCAATGGAAAATCATACTCATTCCGTCATTCTTTTATATTTCCTTCGATATAAATTGAATGGTTTTTTATTCATTTTCTTTTATCGTTTATTTTACCTTGCTCATAATGAACTATTTTCTTCGTGGTAAAAAATATTATTTTTTCTTTACATTTAATTCATTAATATAAACCTCTTTGTACTTTTTACTAAAGGTTTGAAGCGTATTGAATTTGAGGTGTATCAGATGTGAAAAAATGCTTTTCCTCACATTCTAATATTACTCCACTAATTGTTGGATGAAATCACATTTAAAAAAATATCTTATGAGAAAAACGGAAAGAATTTTATAACCACTTTATATATGGAATAATTGTACATATGTTTTCATTCTTCAGCATTTTAAATGTAGTTCTAAAGGGTAGTTCAAGTGAATAATGAGAACAATATAGCTGAGATCACTACCCTTACACTAACAGTGCCTGTTATCTCTACGGCTCAAGGGGTGACATCAGCGAAATGGTAATCTTATACTTTTTAGCTTTTACGAGAGGTTTACAATTAGATCTTTAATGTTGATAATGTTGCCAGTCCACACCCATCCTCGCTTTCATCCCCTTGTCACATAAGAAAGTTATTTAGATTTAGTGAAATAGATAATTCATTTTAGAATGTTTGGCGAAACTTTTTTTAAAGAGTGTCTCAAATTATAATCATTGTCGTCATCAGTTAGTCACCCTGGAATTGATTTGTCGCAATTTAAAAACATCACTATAAACAAGGAAGCAATATTTGAAAACGTTTGTGTGGAGCATGTCGCTCAATGAATCATAGACATGTAACACTATGAAAGCAGACCAGAGAAGAAAAGAAGCCTTATAAACATGGTGCTGGAGGAGGATGCTGAAAAGCAAATGGATGGATATTTAGGTTCGACGAATTGTGCAGGAGAAGACAAATCAGTTTCGAATATAATAAGGAAAAGAAGAATAAGGGGAATAGGACACATTCTGAGGCGTTATTAGACCGTGAAAAATATAAAAGGAATACTATAAGGTAATACCCCACGAGAAAAGTTGAAGTGCGCATATATAAAGAAAATATAAAAGTAGTTAGAAATAAAAACTAACAAGGGATAAGAGAGTTAGCACTAGATAGGAAAGGATGGAGGGTTGCAGCCAACAAATCTTGGCATTGAAATACTATTGAAGCCTGGTAGGGCTTCGAAACTGGGTATGAAAGTATGGAGGGCTGTAGTCGGTCAATCTTTGGATAGCATTACTAAAGATGATGAACGTTACAAGTTAACACATTCCCTGTTAGTGTCTTCATCTCTTTGAGGCTCATAACATTAGAGTTTGCAATCAGCTTATTCTTATAGGACTTCTTTGGCCTGCGTATACAGTTATTCCTTCTAGAGTTAGTGCTAATATATCGTTAACTATAATCATCAAACTCTTGTGCCTTGTGCCCAATCAGTTTTATTCTACCGTTTTTTTCCAAAAAATTCACTTTCCGCGAACAAATCGAGACAAAATCACGGTTTATAATTTGACAATTGTATCGGGATTTAACTGGTTAACTTATCTTTAACGAAATTTAGTCTAGGATTAAAGTCGTTTTCAATTCGACTCAATGTTTATAGATTTTGAAAAAGAAGTTAGGAATTTTCTTCAGTCCAATAAGTTTCCCATGAGGTTGTAGAGCTATGGAACAGATAAGAGTGTCATAATCATCCTTAAATAGTAAAAGGAAAAACTTAAATTTGCCTTATATTATGAAATTTTCGCCATATCACACCTCAGACCATAATAAATCGATTTGAAAATCGAAACTATACGATTGTCGTAATGTTTATACGACTGCATCGACAATTCTCAAGTGGTCGCGCCAAAGAGTCGTTATGGATTACGTATAATCTGGCACAGTAAGTATCTCACCTGGCGTCTCCTGACTAAGCTTTACCGATCCCCTGTACCTTCAATTATACATATAATGATATCAGGGCTGTAGTACCAGGTAACTGCCTCTTTGCTGATAATGCAGTGATAAACTGAGGCTTATTAATTCTGGAATTAAGGGATTGTCATAAAAGATCCTGAATGTGAATAAAGACGGATGCGAGACAGGTCAGTAAGAATTGAATTGAAAAAATGTATAGCGATGAAGCTTTGAATTAAAATTAAAAACACAGCCTTTGACCCCGTAGACGGTTTTATAGGTTAGGGTTGAGCTCAGCTAGTACATCGCCGTGTGTGAAATTGCGTCTGAAAACTCAGATCAGGGTAGCGGGGCCAATTTATTTCCTTATCCTCTTCTGGTCTGGCCCAGGAATATCTGTTACACAGAAAATCACTCAGACTTGGTTTAGCTGTAGGTGCTCGCAGATACGTCACTGGACCTTGAACGCTGGTCCACCGTTCATTAGCCAAGAGCTCTACCACAAAGCAATGCCCACTGAGCTAAACGACATCTGAATAGGAATAATTTATCGGAAGACATTAACAGAATATTAAGACCGAAATGTTTAATGAGGAATCCGAAAATTTCCTGAGTTTTACGGCAACTCAAGACCTTTCTCGGGGGAAAATATTCTGGAAATGTGCAGCACACCAAATATAAATTTAGTTTTCAGTAAAAGGACACTAAGAAACTATGATTAGAAGAAAAATCTGTTATTTTTGGCTATTTAGGTTCCACATTAAGTATGTTGTAAGTATATGGGACACTCATGAAGTTAGTTAATTTTATGAATGTGATCGATGCAGCGTAGAAACTTTGTTTGTGAAAGATTGTTATGAACAACGTAGAAGTGTCACTAGGTTGTCAGAAGAATTGGGTTGAGAGCAAACTGGATGGTTGTAGGTTGTTCAGCTTACTGTGTAAATTTGAATTAAAACACTTTTTCGAAGATTTTAAAGACGTATTACAAATCCCTTAGATTAGACATTTATAAATGTAAAGTGTTATTTTTTCCACGCACGATTATAGAAGAAATCGATGGAGACATGATCACAATTGAGAAAAATAATTAGTATAGGTATGTACTTCGTAGATATCATTGTAAGCCTCATAATGTTTACCTGAAATAAAAATAGCACTCCATGAATGGAATAATAATTAACCGAAAAATGTATAACATGGAAATTATTATATGCGTAATAATGTGTGTTATGTAAGATGCATACTTGTAGATTCAGCCCCTGTCCCACACTCAATTCGTAGGTGTAGACATATCTCAAATAATTCTAATATTATGTTCTCTGCGGCTTATATTTTCAACTACTTACATTTGAATAATGGTAAACACTAAATGTATAAAGTTTTATGGACGGAAAAATCTTGCCAATTCCTGTATTATTTCTCATAGGCAATTCCTTCTTCTAGCAGATGTCTTTGCTTTGAGTAATCTGATTATTATTTCTTCTTCTATCCTTTTAACTTGGGTTATACTATTGCTTCCTGAAAAGTAAAATCCTTCCATATGTTCAAACGCCTCAATACAATCATTATCTGAGTCAATACAGTCATTATCTGATCATCATCACCGGTGAGTTTTTTCTTGGAAACAAAAAAAATGTTATTTGGTCATGGTACCCCTTAGCCAACATTGTTAACACCCACGAGTCAAAGGCTCGAAGATATTTACACCGCACCAGAAATTCACCATTCTCACCCCCAGCAGAACCATTCAGAACTTGTTCTTATTGAGTACTTTCCACTTATGGAATTTTGGTTGTTTTAAAAAAGGGAAACTAATTTGAATGCAACGTTTCATTGCGTATGAAGAAGGAGTTTTGAAAGTCGTACCGCAGATTTAAACTGAGGGAAGCTTGATGGATACCTCACCTGCAGTGAGAGTGTGTGTGGCATATACCTGTCTTAAATTAAAAACTATGGAAATATCGAACTGCCCACAGCGATAGGGATCAATGAATTTTTTGCTCGAAATGCGGCCAGGAGAGCGGTGCGAGTCGTGGTGGAACGTTGCTGGCCAGTGCGAGATTGCTGGCGCAGATGTTCTCTCACCTCTGTCTGTGTGGTGCACCGTGGTGGGCGAAAAGGAAAGTGATCGCCGTTCGACATACACGCCTCCATTTCGAGGCCATCCCAGGATGAAATGGTCTGACATTACGGTCGCCGGTAGATCTGCCGATCAAGTACCGTTCGGGAAAGCCTTGCCGCGATGAGGGTGCAGTTCTAGGACCCGGGATCAGTCGCGGATAACTCCGTGGCAAGGGGAGAATGTCGAAAGGATGACTTATGTTCAAGAGTGAACCACCTTATTCACTTAAATGAAACCAAAATCCTATCATCGATTGTGAAATGCATAATAATGATCCTTTTTAATCTATGGTAGTATCTGCGGCGTCACTTTGAAATAATTGTGGATATCCATATTAATAAAATAATTAATAGCGGACCAATTATCACACTAAACTAAAAATTGACCATGGTTTCGACCACCTTACTCTGAAGTATCGACAGTTCAACGTATCTTGTTAATAATAACACACTGTTGAAACTGAGATGCGTTTTTAAATTAAGTGTGATTATTGACCTGCTATTTATTATTTCATTAACTTGACAACTCTTTGTAATTGTTAAACACGTGTTGTTAGGAGTGATTTTAGTAAGCTCCTGCTTCTAGTGAAATTACTTGGGATAATACTCCAATGCAATGCTAACATAACAATGGCTAACAATTACTTGAGAGGATTTGCGAGTCTAAAACGGTTTAGTTTGAAAAATCAGAAGACCAGAGAAATAAATATTGAGTATTTGCTACGTTTCCTCTCTACGTAGGAGCCATTTTTGGCCTTGGCTATAGGAATATACTTCATACCTTTATAATACGAGATATTTCTAACCGAATAGCCTTCATATGAATAGTAACATTGTTTAAAAAGAGAATCCAAATTCACTTTAAGTGAATGAAAAACGATTTTTATTATTTATGTCCTTGTGGTATTATTGATTTTTCTTGTATTTTTCTTTTAATTTTGAAATTCGTAATGAAATATTGTTCAATATATAACACGGGGAAAGTCATTTTATTGAACAAATTGCTATTGCAGATGTAAAAATCTTTTAATTAGAAGCAAATGACATAATGATATCTTAAGTTGATACGCCTTATTGACATAAGTATGATTTAGTGCTAGTACGAGTATCTGATCGTATTTGCATACACATAAGTATCATTCAGAATCAATGTTGTTCACTTTAATTTTCGCTCATATTCTTCCAATGGTATTGAAATCAAAATCCTTCTTGGTTACCATTACCTATTTCTCGCTATGTGTGGTACTTAATTCAACTGCCCAACAGAGCTATAGTCAATACCAACAACGGAGAAGGGTCAACAACGAAACCCATGGCCGTTTAGAAAATTACAGGTCAATCACAGCCAATTAAAGGATGCAGTTTCAAGCGTCATTTTGTAGTATTATTCGATGTTGATGAGAAGGGACTGAACAATACTGACTAGGCAATCCCATATTTAAAATATGTGGTGTGTTGAGATGAGAATGAAATGGAGGAATATGAAAATTTACAGTCTTACTGCAGACTTACAGTGATGAGTTCGTTGGTATTTCCCCTCTTGTATAGATATCACATATCATTTTAAAGATCTCAGTTCGTAGGCATTCCAGCGTATTTTAATAGTTCCAATGGTATTTTGTCGCTCTTTGGTGCATTATTTCACTGCAGCTCTTTTAAAGAAACACAAAATTCTAACTTGAGTCTTAGGGCTCCTGTCTCAACCATATCAACATTAACAACCTTATCTTCTTTCAGAACTCTGCCATGTATTTATTTTCCCTTATAAACTTTTCGAAATATCCCTCTTTTTGTCTTTCAAAAAATTACATTGTTTTGCCTTTTCAAGTTCTACTCCAATAAGGACTTCCCCGTGGCATTGGGATTGCTCTTCGTCTACTGATGTGGCTACTCACAGTTCTAAATGCTTACTTCAAGCTTCCCTTGTATTATGGGGTACATAACCACAGAATTTCAAGTACTCGTAATCAATTTTGATAATTTTATTTCTTATTTTTAAAAATGATTTTCTCTCTTCCTCCGTTCCCGATTTGTCTACATCCTTTCCCATTCTTTCAGGTTTAGTGTTTCGTATGTAATCCATGGTTTCCCTTCACACATTCTCTTATGTTTATAAAATCGTCCGCTGCTTTTAATACATATGTCATGTATTAAATACATTGCAATCTATCTTCGATCAAATTTGTTATGGTTTCCAATATTCCCATCTTTGTTATGGTTTCCCAATTCCTTCTCCAATTTTTATTGAACTTAATTCTTAGTTATTTTCCTTCGTCGTACATAGCTTATAGCTCCCATTGTTCTTTCGTTGTTTAGATCAATTTCATAAATTTTAGTTGATATCCTTGCATATGCACATAATTTTGGTTGTTCTGAAATACTGCTGTCAGTGATCTTCTTCAAACTTTTACTCAGTTTAAGAATGTTGTTCATTTGACATTTCCTTATAAAAAAAGTCATGTTCCTGACGAATCCGTTGTCGCTGAAGTCCGGATCATGAACTAATGAAAAATTTCTGTGGAATAACCTATTTTTTATCATATTTTGTAATCTACTAGTATCTCCCGGCATCTTTCATCAATGTGTGTGAACCTTCTACGTGAAAGGTTTTCAAATATCTTTATTCCTTGAATTAACTCGTTTTGTTCCCTGTAATCCTATAGCCTTTTGCTTCGTTCACTTCGTTTACCCTTACCATATTTTCCTAATGTTTTCCTTTTCCTTGGGATTCCCTAATAAAGGGTTTGTTCCAAGAATAAAATGATTATTTATTTGGCAACATTTATTTTAATCAAATTAAATAATGCGCAATATTTTCCGAAATAGAGCCATTTGTCTGCAACATAGCGTATCCTGTGTTTTTCTAAGGAAATTCTCTGAAGATATCTCGTCACTGCTGCCTAAGTATTATTTACGGTGGCAGGACGATATTCTTTTTATATCCTTATTGACTTTTGGGAACAGGAATATGTCGCAAGTGACCAAGACAAGATCATTGGGGTAGAACGGTGATATTTTATTTAGCGAGATACTCCTTGTGAGGCCCCACGTTGTCATGATGGAGAAACTAGTTTTCGGAGATATCCGTTCATGCTCTGAAGATCCTTTTCCTCAATCATTCCCGTACTTCCATGCAGGAAGCCACTCCGATGTGTTTACTCCGACGGCACGAACTCCTTGTGAAACTTCACTATTATCTCAAAAAACACAGTCAGCATGCTTTTTGATTCGCCGCTGCAAGCCTTCCTTTTTTTTGAATCTATGTCCATGAAATACCCTACAAACCGCCTCGACGGCGTGTGGCAGGGAGTGAGATAACACCAAGCATGTATACTCACGTGCACACATTCTAAACTGTTCACCAAGCAAGAAACCATTTAAATGTCAAAAATTCAGTATCAGAACAATATTAATATCACGCGGGAACAATTGCAGTTTATATTTAATCAACATGAATGCAGGTTAACAAAAAAATATTCTTCGTGGCTGTGATCATATCTATTTTGATCCTTAATCCAACGACGATAAAATGAGATTTTTAATCTACCCATTCTTTAGCCTATTTACCTTCGTGATCTGATCTACCGTAGTAGCACGAGGCTTGTAATATGACTCTAATCTCTTCACTGAAATCATCCGCCTGAAATATATACAGTAAATTTAATTTTTATGTCAACCTACGTTCAACGATTGACTTTCAACCTACCGTCGGACTAAAAGTTGTAGATACCCTGGTTTAAACTTCAGTCAAGAAAACGGGCCAACCCATCTCAACATGACTCATATTAAATTTCAGCTTTCATTAACATGTCATTAGGGTATAAACAAATAAAGTGCCCATTTCTTTGCCTTCCGACGCAAAAACGAAATGTTAAAACTGTAATATCAAAATGGAGGTATATACTGACACTAATCTTTAACATTATCCGGATCAATATATTTTTCCGACTTATGCTATTTAACTTAATACAAAATAGCTTGCTGTAAAAAATATTAAACAACTTTTTCTTGTCAATGCATCGCCGTACGCAACCAAAGTTTTTGCTTCATTTTAAATATCTACTTTATTGTAGGAACAATCACATGATTTATTCAATCCCCCAACGTCTTGTGCCTCTAGTATACTTGTGATTTTGTCAAACATTCATCGCCACCCAATTAATGACATCCATCGACATGCCCACGGGTGACTAATTGATTAGTTCAACTCAACGTGGAAATTATTGCGCAGTGCTAACTAATCGTGGACCTGACCATTGGCTTTGGCGAT
>WURS02041501.1:0-11252 GCA_011762765.2 Rhinocypha anisoptera
AGAGAGCTAGCACTAGATAGGAAAGGATGGAGGGCTGCAGTTGACCAATCTTCGGATTGAAGTACTAATGATGATGACAAAATAATTAAGAGTTCAATTCATCTGAACTAGAGTAGAGAACACGCCTGTTGAAATACGCCTGCCCAGCATAAGAGTTTTAAACTCAAAAGCAAACAATGCAGAGCCATCACTGATCCAATATTGCATGTAGCCAAGCTCTGGAATTGTATTCTGGTCACTGGTCTCTCCCACAGTCATCTACTCCAAACTAGTGCAGATAATATAGTACCAATTGATTGGAGGATGCCATCTTAGATTACACATCATCAATCCCTCTTCCAGTTCATGACTTGTACTGACATGCAGGTGATGTCTTTCAAAGTTCAGCATGAATTAATAACACCCAACAGCTGGAATCCTTAAATGATGTTTGTTATGATACCAACTGAATGTCATTTCAAGCCCTCTAAGGTCAAGGGAAATGCTATGTAGTCTTGAAGCAACAACAGCATAAAATATTTAAAAGAGAAGAAAAACTTGGCAGGAATATGGCAAGCTGCAAGGTGTCTTTTAAGACTTCACAGGAAATACATTAAATCAACCCTCATTTCTTAATTATTTTGACAGCTTACAATAGTACTAATACCCAAATGTAAAGTCTGCAGACTACTGGTGGGTAAGAACTGTGCTACTTGAATGCTAATGGATGGAATGAAAAATCCTCTTATAAATGACATCTAGACCTAATAACTTTCCAGAAATTTTTTTAAATTGAATAATAGCAAACTAATGAGAAAGTGCAAAGAATATTTTGATAAGAGACAAGTGTACAAAATGTTTTCTAACAAGACAGAATGTCAAACTGCTTAGCCTTTGTTATGAATGCATAACTAATTTTGTGGAATGGATAAATCCCCTAAATGTGTGGATATTGTATTCCAGTACTCTATAGAAATCTTGTACCTCTGACTTTCATGGATACCCTTTGAAGTTTCTGAATTTGAGCAAAAATACTAGATGAAAAAATCAAAGACCTAGAATAATGAGCATTTATGAGGAATGTGGAAGTTTTTCAAATGCTTTAAACCAATTTAGTGTTCATAAGTTTTGTTTACTCAGGGGAAGAGGATAAATTGTTCAGTGGCAGAGTTAAGTTCTTTATTTGTTAATGTTTGGAACTGTAGCACACATCACTTGGTGGAACTCCTTCATAAAGGAGGGGTGAGGTTATGAAGGTGGTGTAGGGATGGGGGGGAAGAGGTGGCTGGCAATGAGGTGATAGAGGTTTGGTCCAGGTGCAAACAGTCACACATGGACATTAAAATGTACCTGAGAAGTCATTGTGATGAGAAAACATTCTGGAAGGGTGATGAGTAAGTATACTGGAGTTCGTTAACTGAATTTTCATAGGATTTGAGAGAATTTAAAATTTTGACTTGATTTAACATGCTGAGATGTACCAGTACAAATCCGATTTGTCTTTGTTTAAGATTATGGGGTTGAAGTCACTTAGGTGATTCGCAAAGTGGGAGGAGGTGTTATTATTAAGGAAGCATGAGCAATGCTCTCTGGCCCTAATTTGGAAGTTGCATTCAGTTTTTCCTATGCAAAAATAATGACAATCTTGGCATTTAAATTTATACACACCACTTCATTGTAAATCTTTAGTCTTATCTTCATGCTTCCTAAAAGATTATCCATGGATTTACAATTATAAAAATCTGCTTTTATTTTTGCCTTGGGGAACAATTTTCCAGAAGAGAAGTTGGACAATTGGAATTATTAGTGGTGGTTCTTTGGCTGTAAATGGAGTAAATAACAAGATGGTTTAGTTTACTATGGTACATATTGTTAACGAAGATGAAAACACTTGGTTTTTCCCCATGAAAAATCAAGTGGTTTCATGTAGAAAAACCAAGTGTTTTCTTCTTCATTATGAATCGCTTCCACAAAGTAACGCCTGAAAATACCCAATTTACATATTATTAAGTAAATTATTGCCATAGTCATTACTCGATGTTATTTGTCTATTTGTTTTCTGTTTTTTTTCTCCTGTTAGAGTCACACAAGATCATTATTAAAATATTTAACAATGAATGAAATGAGGGCACTTTTTGTGAAAAACAGTGTCTTAAACTATGGTGTATGACTTGGTCTTTTTTTTCCAGAAGATGGCAAACTTAACTTATAATTTGCTTTTTTGATGGATAGAACTAAACAGTTGAGGGTATTGTCAACTTCCACTTTGCTAGTGACCTTGATGTGCATGTCTAATGAATTCAACCATGACACAAACATATTCAGTTGTCTGAGAGAACCTGTCTATATATCTATACCGGCAAAATGCATTTTTCAAGAGGGAATTTGTGGATGAAAAAAACACTGTTAAAAATACAATACAATAGTAGGCACAAGGTTGATAACAAGGTTGATACAAGGTTGGTCCAAGGCACAGTAGTTGATTTTTTTCTCATAGTATAACATATAGCCAAGATTAGTTTTCTGATTTTTAATGATTTTCAAACTTTCCTTAATTTTTTATCTGTCCCATCACTTCCATAAGTGCAAGACACCCACAAGTTTATGCAAATGTGGTAATTGCTGGGGGAAATGGAATGAAATGCCTTGAAAGTGATAAAAGGAAAGTTGGGACAAAGTTGTTGATGCTGTAGAAGCCTATAATGACATATAATAGTAATCTCTAACAACTGAAGATAAACAATCATTGGACTAAAACAATATTAATTTCAAAACTTTTTATATTTCCATCTTTCATTACCAGATGATGACAATTATCATCTAAACTGGTTGTGCTCTCTTTAATTTTGTGGAAATATACAATGTTTTGAAGATTATATTGTTTTGTTATGGAATTTCACCAAGTTACGGCATCCTCAGTGAATTATAATCATTGGACTACCTGTAATGAGAATATTAGGAGTTTTACACAGTTGCCTGGTCTAATGAAATTCCATAAAACCAGTGTCAACACATGGTTAAGGAGAACATAATGCGGTGAGATTGGTTAGACAATGAAAGAAAGATTGAAACCATTCTGCACCGTTAATGACATTGAGTTCTTCCCTCTTAATTAAATGTTATGGGAGCAACCATAAATAAAACTGAATACTAATATTATCATGGCAGGAAGAACAAAAGATATAAGGACAAAAATGAAATAGCTGGAAGTCATGGAAGAAAGATATCATCTGGGATTAAATCAAAAGGAGACATAGGTGATGAGAGTAAGAGAAACTGAAGTGATGAAAGTGTTTATTAAAAAGGTATTATTAATGTAGGAGGTATAATATAACCAAAAGCTAGGAGTGGAACTGATGGACTAGAGAAGTGAGTGAGAAGAGTAGGAAATATTTAATTAATTGGAGTAATATAAAAGCACCCAAGAAAACACTATGAAAAAGGAAAGTTACTTAGTAGTAACAAAGATAATGAAATGTGGAAAAAGTACTTGGTATGGTGTACTTTTATACCGCTTTGAATCAGAGAACCTCTTTAAGGAAAACTGGCAAAGAAGTGAAACCTTCAAGACAAAGGTTTGGAGGAGAACGCCAGGCATCAGATCTATGGACAATTATCAAAGTACTCATGAAGGTAAATTAAGTGCGAGCAGTGATTACAGAAATTAAGAAATGAAAAATAATTGGATAGGCCATAAATTGAGGAGGAGGAAGAGATGGCAGGAACAGTCGATAGATAATTATAGAAAAGTCTGAAGATGATTGATAGCCGGAAGGACCAAAAAGGGTATAACAGACTGAAGAGAATGGCAGAGGACTAGGACTGGAGGAGGAATGGTACCTAAAGACCTGAAAATGCATAACTCTTTTAATGATGAATAAAATTCCTGTCTCCAATCCTTTGGTGAGTTTAGTTCCCAAAATTACATACATGTTTGTCAAAAAGCAGCATGGTTGTTATTTGTCATCCCAATGACAATAGTGCCAAATGGCCTTGGTGATGGCTATTCTACCTTCTAAAGTCTAATAAAAAATACTCATATAATATTATGTGACAGATGGAAAAACTCACATTGATGCACTGATGAATGTATCTTGGCATTTATAGTCTGAGAAGGAATTACCTGATGTCAGCAACACCTTCCACACGAATGGCATATTTTCAGCAGCCAATCTTAAAGTTGAATAGAAAATATCATCAGTCATTAATATCAGTGATGACAAGGAACCATCATTTAGCTGCTACACAAAACACAGCAGAAATTCTATTTTATTCAACATTAATTCCTATAACATTACCATTGCACAATGAACTGAGATAATTTTTCTCATAAAACAATCATGCAGCTTTCATACAGCATTTAAAGTTGACAGAAAGTAGTAAATTTATTAGGGGTGAAAGAAACAACTCTGTGGTTTCCAAATAAATATTTATTTGACAAGCTGATGATGTAGACCTGCTACAAAACAATGGTGTGTTGAATAAATATTTATGTGAAAAACTGCAGTTGATTTTTTCACCTCCAGAATGATAGACTTCTACCAAGTTAGTACAAACTTATACAGTGTCAAAGTAAATTTATGTTTCCCTTAAGCCAAAAATAGTTAAAACAAAACCAACCAGGTGAACATATGATTGGGCTGAATAATGACTTAAATCATGCTGTCACCCAAACTTAGTGAAATTAATAATAATAATACATTAACTTAAATAATTAAAGAAATAATAGCTAAAATTGTTAGAAAACTACCTACACTATGAGATAAAAAAACTAAAATGAACGTAAGATCATTCTTGGTGGTCAGGGCACTTGGAATAGTATCCCCCCAGAGCTAAGGGAACAACCATTGTTAGAGTCGTCCAAAAGAAAATATCTGAAACTGTTACTTATAGGTTCTTAACATTCTATAAGATATGGCATCCTTAAACTTCTGTCGCTATAAATCGTAACTTTGTCCTTTATAAACTACAATGTGTTTTTGTATTTTCTTTGTATTTTTATATTGTTTGGATTATATTGTTTCCATGTGGAATTCTGGTACACTTTATATAATTGTTCTTACTGAGCTCCTATATGCACTATTTTTGTTCTTAGTGGACGAGAGGTCCAGAACAATAAATTCTATTCTCTATCAATTAATCAACTTATGTTAAATCAGATGTGGATTATCTCTTATCCAGCAAGTATAGCATCTCTCTCCCTTATACTGAGGTACCTGCTGACAATAGTGTAGGTGGATTGCTTAAATCCAAGATTGACTGGAATTTTAACGGCTACATGAAATAAGACTTATGCATAAATATCTCACCATAAAAATGCCTTGCGCAAACTATTTTATTACTGGTGACAGTCACCTTCTCCATCTCTGCCATTTCCACACAATGACATCCACTGCCCATATCTCCCACAATCGTCTTATATGGGGTGAGGAATCCTGTTGTAAGCATAATAATAATACTCTTTTTATTTGTCCAATAGATGCTGTACAAAGTACAAATACTGAGTATGTGTATAGGAATCGACAAAACAATTAATTTACATGTGATTAATATGTTAATCGCTTAATTAATTAGAAAGAAATTATTGTATGCTAATTGTTGATGTCATGATAATAGTTGGAGTATCTAACACTTCGTTACCTTCCTTTTAGGTCACAAAGAAGGTCTTCATGTTTTACGAGTCCAATATTTGAAAAAATGTCTTTATTCATGCCCATCCAATAAAAGGTTCACATCGGTACATAAAGTCCGCCTTATTACGTATGACTACAGCTTCAAGTTCAACAGACATTAGTTAAACACTGTAAGTTTAAAACTAATATTTTAAAATATGCATCACAAAATCCTGAGTCAAATGAAATTAGCATGAAGACACATTTAGATACATGTTTTCTGTAAAAATTTTCACCTTAATCGGCGACTCGTTCTATCGCCACAGACCAGGACGATGCATTTATCCTTCCCCACTATAGTTGAAACTAAATAATAATGCTTTAACAGGTACATTCAAAACAACTCCGACTCCGCTAAGTAGACCGTCTTTTTTTATTTTGATACAGCCCTTCCCACCAAAGATTCAACCGGTACAGCCTTTCCCCCCCAAAAATTTTGGCGGGTAATATTGGTTATTACTTTAATAACTTTTAACCATTATTTAAAAAGTAAAACTTCATTTTACGATATGAATAATTACAACATAATTTACTAAAAGAATTTTTATGCATGCAACTATGCTAAAGTTTTCTTAGGGGCATGCACGATCGCAGGCATCGACATTGGCGTACTATTTACACGGTTCTTCCAGGTCTTCGCTTCGAGTATATAAGGAAGGTAAGGAAAGACGGTACTTTTATGCTCCAAGATTCTTCTTTCCCCACTACAGAGGCCCAACTCTGGTGAATATCACGTGATAAATCACGCAAATTTGAAACAGCTTAACCGCCAGAGATTCGGGGACCTCTACGGAAGTAGTTGGGGAAGCGAATATAGATGGAGTTAAACATCGTCAACGCCCGCCCGCTGGAGACGATCTGGGATGGGTGCAAACCACTGACCAGGAGATCCTCAAAGGAGGTTTCGGCTTAATCTGGAACAGTCGGATGGTTTTTAAGAAAGAGATATATATGAGATGTATAAACAATAGCGCACGGAACCGAGCGCGGAACGTCTGCGTTAACTGTCACGTGGATTCTTTAATTTTTATCACCGGTCGGTGGTGAGGAATTAGCTTTTTGAAATGTACAAAATGAGGGCTGATAATTCCCCCATCAAATTTTAAAATAAAACAAAAATGTTATTTTGGGTTTATTCCATATATTAAACTACAAACTGATCCTATCGTGACTTAAAAACAAATTGAAATTTAACTGGTGGTTTAGGATATGTCATGTCCAAGACTATCTTTATGTCATTAATTACACTTTCTTAGTTATTGGTATTTTACTTTCAACTCTGTAAATGAGGGAAAATAGTTAAGCATTTTTGTATACTTTTGTAAAGCGGGTTGTGTATAAGCTGCCTCGCTTAAAAGAATTTCCGTTGTGACTGAGGAACAAAACTTTTGTTAAAACCTTTGATTAGATAATTCTTTCTTACGTAATATGCTTAAATCTAAAAAAATATTCAGTTGGTTTCTGAATAACGTTAGTTAAACTTCTACCATTATATTTAAATTCCGCCATCAAATTTGGCAATTTGTCAAACGAACACGTTTGGATTATTATCCAAGCATTCTCCTAGTATTTTATTTATAAATCAATCAACGCATTATGACTCGGATTCCTTACCTTTGATTGTTGGTATATTTTAATTATTTCGTTTTTTCCTTATTAGACTCTGTCCGGCATGCACTCTTCATTTTTGCTTGACATGCCGTTTAACGTTTTAAAGCTTAAGTATCTCTGCAATATACCATTCGCTCCATACAATAACAAAAGACATCTACCTTTAATGTACTATAAATTACCAACAATAATAGTTATCAAATCTGGCTTTAGATCAAACAAGCTCACTTGTCGGTACCTCAGATTAATGTTAAAAAAATTAAATTTTCGCAAGCCTGATATGCAGGCATTGCAGACATAAGTCTCTAATCAACGTATAGATGTAGTCCATTACACAGAAATTTCACTTAGTGTCCTACAGAATGATTATTAGTATAAAATATCTCAATGGCTTTTTGAGATATTAGAATCCCGCAGAGTGAGACCAAAAATTCCATCCGCCATGTCAGAATTGGGTTTTCATATAAAAATAGGAATTAAAAATGGAATTTGGCTAAAGATTTAACGAACTCATTGGGCAGTAAAACGCCATATCTTATTACTATACTCCCTTTCCGGTGTGAATTACGATGGCATGAAGAGGTTGACACCATTAGCAAGCGACAGGTTGGAAAGATACCACAGACAAACTCTATATACCTTCAACCATACTCTACAAACCTTCAACCATACTTAATAAGATATTAATTGCACACACATTTAAACTGATGTTTTTCAAAATAATAATGATGAATGGTTTAAAATTATTATTTGAATATTTTCAACAATTAAATAACTTTTGAAAAACACAGTAAAGCACATTGTAAAATATATATTTCATGATACTGTAGGAAACTCTTCCTTCTCAGCTTACAGCAGAATGACCACTTCTGCACTTGAGCTAATGTATCCTCTATACCGTGATTCAGAAATTTACCTTTTGGGACCGTTTCACTCCGCCGATTCATAAGATAGTAAGCATCTCCCTCTTTAAGTTCTTTTACAAGCACGAGCCGGCAGTGACCAGTCGTCCCAAGTACCTGTCCTAATTTTTTGTCTCGTCTGGCTGATGTACCGGAGCAGTCTAGTGATAGGAATATTTAATTACATAGGAAATTTTATTATAAACAGGTGATTATTTAAATAGAATCAAATATTCAAATTAGGAGGAAGAAAGTATGCAGAACTGATGAGGAACCATGATAGGGTGAAGCTAGGTTTTTTTAAACTGAAGTTCATAAAAAACCTAACTTAACCGATAGATTACCCTTCAATTCGATTCAGTTTAATTGGAATTCGATGAATTACTGCTGCTCGGAGAAGATTGAAAACTACTGGTGCCGCTAACCTTCCTCAATGCGGTGCTTCCTTCTTTAAGATATTATAAAGTATCATTACCATGACTGCATTAAAAGAGTATTGTTGCGACGCCTACTGCAGTCTCCACTTGATTCACGTTATGAAATAATGTTCCCTTCTCCTACGGGTGATTCGCTTACTCGTACTTTTGGTTACCCGGCACTCACGGCAATTCCCTGCGATGAGACAGCTGGTGTAGATGATATTAAAGGGGGTAGGCTAGTAAAATTCTTAGGAAAAGTTGGGATACAGATTTTCTTCGAGCTGTTACCTAGTGACTAACGGAAGTGTTGCAAAAAATCGGAATGGATTGGAAGGATAGACGTCTCATCCGAAAACTTTATATGGCCTAGGCCGAGCAAGTAAGGGTGGCAGTCAGGGGTGTCCGCTGTCTCCTGTGCTTTTTAATGTGTACTCGGAGGAGATGGTAAAAGAGACATGGGAAACGGTTGAGTCAGGAGTAAAAGTTGGTGGGGAACTCGTTAAACCAGTCAGTTTCGCCGACGACCAAACCCTAATTAGTATTTCAGCCAAAGGACTTCAGACCTTGTTGAATGCTTTACAGGACCGGTGTCAGAGATTTGGGTTGAAAATTAATATTAAGATAACGAAAGTAATGTATATAATATATATATATATATAGCTATATATTTATATGTATGTGTATAATATTTATATGCTGTGAAATAAAACGAAAGTAATGAGATTTACGAGAAGTAGGAAAGTAAACTGAAAACCAAGCTAGAAGGGAATAAATTAGAAAAGGTTGAAAAGTTCAATTATTTGGGAATCATCATAGAGGAAAATGGACGTAGTGTCATGGACATCAGACGAAGAATTGCATTAGCAAAAGAGGCCTTTGCGAAAAGGAAAGAGTTTATGCGAGGGACCCTAAATAAATATTTGAAGAAAATATTACTCAAAACCCTAATATGAGGCGTGGCATTATATGGATCCGAAACCTGGTCCATGAGGAAGGATGATGAGGATAGATTGGAGGCTTTTGAGAATGTGGGTTCGGCGACGGATGGATAAGGTGAAGTGGACAAAGAGAAAAACGAATGAAGAAGTTTTGAAAATGGTAGGGGAGGAGGGAGGCTTTTGCTGCGAGAGATCCAATAAAGGCAAGAAAGGTGGATGGAAGGGGTACTCAGAGAGACAATGGGTTGTTGAAGGTTGTAATAGAGGGTACGTAGAATGTTGGGTAAGCGGGGTTGGGGTAGGAAGAGAATAGGTATATTGGACAGAGTGATGGGTGTAGTAAGTATGGAGAATTGAAGAGGGATTATAGTTAGATGTTACGGAAAAATCTTCAGAAGTATTTTACCCGCCGCGTGTTTCTACATTATAGCATATATAAATATTTCCTTGAAAAATTCAGCATTCCATTTCCAAAGGATACATAAATATTTCATTTATGGCCAAAATCTTACTTCCTGATGAACCAAAAACTAAAAATTAATATAAGCATACGAAAAATTACTTCCTTTTTACGATGTAAAACACACGACATTTTTCGTGGTAAAAAACCCCTGAATTTCATATTGATTCTCTTTATCAAAATGACACACTTTATGATTAAGAGAAAACTCTCTCCTTCACGAGAAATTGTTTTCCTAACACAGTTAGTTGATAAGGTACAATCAAACCAGGTTTAATAAAATAATCATGTATCAGTCAGGCTATTAATGCCTCGCTCAAGAGTTATCGAAGGAACGCAGTTTGAGGCAAATCAAAATAAATAATTCTTACAACCATACTCACTCGACTGTTAAATAAAGTTTGAAACATATGCCTAACGATAATGGAGTACCAAAAAATAAATCCTTTGGAAATGTATTCCAAAAAAATGTATCGAATAAGATGTTGACCCTCGTAACTTTACAACTATCATTATAACTCGAGTACACACTTTTTGGTAACATCGTTGCTGTTCTTAATTGCGACGGGTGCCGAAGTTGGTTTTCCAAACATTTTAAATCTGTCAAGCCGGGTGGACAAAATTTTTAAGTAAACAAATGGACCATCAATGAGTTTTGAGTAGAAAAAAGAGAGGAGTAATTTTTGCACGGAGAGAGAGAGAACAAAAAATAGTTTCTCTCGAGAAAGAAAGAGAAAAAGAGAATTGAAGAATAGGACGTGCCGATTCGTACGATGCCAGGATAGGTTATAATCTATCATCTGAACCATTAGCCGAAATAATTTCTTTTTATTCGATTTGGTTCAAGATGCGTGTGTGTGTTTCGGAAGCCAACATTCCTTTCACATATATTCGTTGTGCAATCAAAAGATTTTACGTCGTCCCTCCGAATCACAGGGTTCACAGCGGCTGGCGGCGATAAATGATAATGATAATTTCATTCCTTCTTACTTCGAGGAGAGTGGTCATTGTCCTTCAGTGATTACGTGAAATGCCCTAGGCTAGTGGATGGTACCAATTTTATGATGATGGGTCGTCGTTTGGGTGAGCGGGGGGAAGGGGGGGTTGGGAAGGAGGGAGGTGGAAGGGTGGGAGGGATATAACCCTTTTACCCCCATCCTACCACCCATTCCCCTCACCCCCCTCTTCCCTACCCACCCGCTATATCCGATAGGTGACGTTGCCATGGGATAGGCCTAAATTTTTGCAATTTCGTTCGTGTAACCCAGCCA
>WURS02041512.1:0-11252 GCA_011762765.2 Rhinocypha anisoptera
CTCTCTTTGGCTCATTGATATTACGACTATGACCTAAATCAGCCGAAAAAATATTTAATTTTTAGCATACTTTAAACGTCCACGGAAAACCACTTTACATCAAATGCGACCAGTAGTTAAAAACCAGTAGATTTAAATATTTTATCCAGTGAGTTCTTCCTTATATTTTTTCAGAGAATCATGAGATATTTAAAATTTACCAGAATAAACCCTTAATGAATTCGAATGCTGGACATGGAACGGGATAAGCATAATTTTTAAAACTAACCGTCAGTACTCCGGACAATTAGATGTTACTCCAAGTATGGCAAAATGAGTAAAATTGGCTACGGTCTTCCAATTCCCATTACACCAGATCGCAGAAACATGTCACTATTCGCCATTTGATATTTTTTATTGATTTAAAAGTTTACGGATCCGTTTGTCAAACAGTATAACTTCCATAAGTTATATTTCCAAATTCTATTCCGATGTCCACATTTCACGTAAGTCATGTGTATTCTCGGGGCCCAGCCACTTCATCATCACCACCAAATTTTTTGACTGAAAATACCTCCGCAAATAATGGAATTGCAAAAAGGGAGAATCTAAACGTCAATTTTGGCACTTATGAAATCCAATCTTTTAATATAGGATTTTTTCGACCTATTCTAGGAAAACACCGAAGCAGGGAGAAAATTGAGCTATGGAACACAGGGCTCATCGTGGGTCTCTAGAATTAAATGAGAGAGGTAATTATCTTCAAACTACATATTCAAACTACGTACAAAAATTCATCTTCTATTTATATTTCTTTTAAACTGATAATATGATCCCTGCCTAAATTGGCAGGGATCATAATAGACTGGGAATTTTCAGACCATTTTTTTTCCTCTCTATTCCCTCCATTACCATTCAAGTATTTTGTTAAATTTGAGAATTTAAATGACCCGTAAGCATGCAGTTTAACGATGACCTGTGCCTTTTTTTTAAGAATTGAACGAGACAGACATCTCGGTGACAGAGTTAAGCTGGATACTTTATATGAGTTTATGGATCACTATTTACTGAAAATTGGGATGCAAGATTAATATCATGAAATGCAAAACACGAGCGCCCGATCCACTCGAGAGTGGAAATTTCCTACTAAACAAACACGGGCCGTCGCTTTTTTCAAGCGTCGACGTCTCGAATCAGTGACCTCCCGAATAAGCCTTTTTTTTCATCTCTATTCGTTGATATCGGCGGTGTGAGCAGCTGCCTCACTACCATGAGCACAGCCGACCGGTGTTTACCCTGCGGAGGCGATCGCGATAATGAAATCCTTCACGAATCGTTGACCACCGCACACAGTTTGGAGACAATCGGTATCGATTCCGAATCAATAATAAACTCTCCCAACGGAAACCGCCCGGACTCG
This sequence comes from Rhinocypha anisoptera, assembly GCA_011762765.2. NCBI lineage: Eukaryota > Metazoa > Arthropoda > Insecta > Odonata > Chlorocyphidae > Rhinocypha > Rhinocypha anisoptera. The sequence goes on from WURS02041512.1 coordinate 1,400, forward strand.
GCCGATATCGATCGACGCTCACTTGACTCGAAAGTCAAAGAAGATGAGTTTGGATTTAGCACTGGATTTTTTTTTTTTTCAAAACTCCCAATTGCGTCGATGCCAGCGTCTGCGATCCGGGGGATTCATTCTTCCCGGCTCACCCGGCCATTCGTGGGGGAGGTGCCACTTCCGAATGAATAATTTCAGGGCTGGCCGGATGAGGGATCCAGCGGAACAATCTGACGGGACCGCACTCAACACTCGCTGGTTCCAACTGCGATTGCTCGGCCCGAAATATTTCAAACCGGAATCTCCAGAAAATCGAGTGCACCAGCACACAAGCGCGTTTGGAAAATTACCGCAGAATGGAGATTTTGCATCCCGTAACGTTATATGATGCTATTTTCCTATCACGGAACCCATTCAATTTCAACTGGGAACAATTTTCTTTTCGTAATCCGACTTCGAAAAGAAAATTTCACGTTTGACTGGAAACCATTTTTTCCCCATAATATTCCCTCTAGTGTCCAAAGGCCTCTTCTAAATGGTGATATACACCGTCTATGGTTGAATGCATTGAACAATAAAACTAGAAGAAATGTTCCAGACAAAATAGTGAAAAGACGACATGATTTTATGAGTTCATTGTAACGTACGAGCATAGGTCAAATGAACCTTACATGGAAAAGGGAGGTTATGGTTTCGTAAAATAACTGAATGAATGCGCTTAGGAATATCTAGAATGTTCATGCAGAAACAATAATAAGCAAACGATTAAAAGCGTAAATTTAGTTTCGTTTCTTCGATAATAATTTTCCCTGTTTCCTTTTTACTTATTTATAATGGCACAATTAGTGCTAATAGACAAATGATATGTCTCTTCTAATCTGAAAATCTCCGTAATTTTATATTTGCATTTTTTTATTTTTCTCGGTATTCAATGATAAATAAATTGGGTGGGAAAAGTTAAACAAACAGAATCTTTTCATTTCTCTAGTATTAGTTTCAACAAAGAAAAAAATGAATGTGATAGAGGTTAAAGCGTAAATGCCTACTGATTTGAATTAAAATCCGCTAAGAAACTCCGACCCATTGGAATCTGTATTTACAATTTTGGAACTATGGAGTTCAAATGCTATATTTGAAAGTTAATGATACATCCGTTTACAAATTATACATAAATGATGCACCTAGGAGTAATAGGTATGACTTATCTTCTTCAGAACTCAGACAAAACTTTCCTTTTAATATTCCGCCATTTTCCTTATGAGTTTAGTTATATTTGGAAGTTCAAACACGAAGTAAATGGATCTCCTGAGATGGTTAATTTCTGTAACCTCATCGAGTCGTTTGGTCTCACAACATTAGAGAGAATGAAAACCGGAATACATTGAAACTCATCCAGTAAGATAGGATTTTTCATCTCCTGACTCTCCCAAACATCCATCATAACTTTCACTCTATTTATTCCTTTCCAATCACTGGGCCAATCGTACTGTATAGCGTTCCCAGAATTAGGGAAAAATTGTGTCAAGTTCAAACATAATATTATATTATTCCTCCATATCGGATATATTTATTCGACTTTTTCTTCGCGAAAGTACTGGGTTTTGGTATTGTAAAGGAGGTTAAAATTGTTACGATCTATATAGTAGTGTAGCAATGTCATGGTAGAAGTTAATTAGCGAGTCTCGTTAATCGTAGGTTGAAATACAGGCTAAATATACTGTATTCATTTGAGATAGCTGACCCAGCGAAGCAGTCATACTTCAAGCCCGGTCTTACTACGGTGGACCAGATCACAGATATAAAATCAGAAAAATTATATTAAAACAGATATAAAATGTCGTTTTTCCAATTAAGATCAGATAACGGAATCAATATGGTAGAAATTGTCGATATGGTAATTACGGGAGGATAGTTAGCTTTGTTCCAGTCTATTTCATGCGTCTTATGCAATACTGTAATGTTCGCGACTCCAACAAATTGAGATTCTACGATCATTTCCAACGAGTACTTTATTCTGACCGTCCAATTACATGATTTGGGCGTGACTGAATTGAACATCACACTCGGCGTTAGGCGCCAGTAACCCCAGTCACCAGGGATATCTATGAATACATTACACTTACTATAATTAAAACTATTAACCCTGCATTAACGAATTATTAAATGCTTTGCATGAAGGTTGTAGGTTTAGTCCTAAATATTTATGCGTATGTGGTTGTAAGGATGATTTTTTCGTGTGTAATCACCACCCAGACACGCTCCCTTGCTGCGGCTTGCAGGGCGTTTCAAAGATGTATATCTGGAATACTGAATTTAATTGAGAAACTAGCACTTCATTTATACCAGTCATGAAGCTAACTGAAAATAATTTTTTACCCAAAAACTAATAATATAGATTTTATTTTGATTCTTCAAATATTATTTACTTTGCAAATATATACTTTACAAATATTATTTACTTCATATTATTACAAATACAGATTTATGTTACTTCGTAATAGATGTTCTATCATTTCAAATCTCTGAAAATATATGCTCCATATAATCACCAGACATCGTTAATGGCATCCATTATGAAACTCCATCTTTTCAATTTTTAAAATTATATATATCTTGCCTTATTTAGTTTATTTTACATTTCGGCGTGGGTAAAATTTCTGAACAACTTCTTTTATATGCTTATATTTGACTACTTTTCCCATAGTTCTAGTTTATCTATACAAAACAAGTAATTAATGTTGTCTAATGGTATTAATACTTCTAATAAATCAAGTATAATCCCAGCTTTATATTACAGGATCTAATGATTCTTATAACCATATACTTAACCTCCATGACCTAATGAAGAAAACTCTTCTGAGATGAATCCCTGATACTCCTTTTGCACTGTTAATGTCCCCTCGTGAGGGAATAGCAGCATAATTTCTAAAATCATTTAAATTATTCTACCAAAAGTCTCTAATTGTCTAATTTTTGTACATGGTGTCCATTTCATTCTTACTAAAAGATGAGTAGGGAATTTTTCAGCAACAGAACCTATTTCAGCTTCACAAACGTCACCAGAAAGACAGCGTGCCTCATTCAATGCATCCTCTCATCGTACAAAAAGAATGGTGAAATGCCCAAAATTATTTTCTAAAATTCCTGTCAAACGGATATTTAAAACGCAAATGGAACACATTTTTATTGGATTTTTCACATGGTGTAACGGAAAAGAGAGCGAGGAAAAATTTCATGGAGATATTTGTTTGTGAGGAGGAACATATCCATTGCAATTACACATACCTTAAGAGATTTTCGTTACCGTTCCTTTCACTGAATCACTTATAACGAGAGAAATCGTCGTTTCTTCTTAACAGACGTACTAATCCTATTTTTGATTCTTCCACTCGTGCCGCAAGGATCCACTTAAACGGAAGTTGAATGATTCCAAATATTCCGCTCCAATTGCCAATGGATTAGGTATCAAGCTTCACCGCACGAATTCGTGATTTAATCAGAAATCCAATCCCATAACAGCACGAAACAAGGGACTAATGACAATTCTAGTGAATCACATGAAATCGGAATTAATATTACATCACCGTCAAGGATTTAGGGCATGGGAACAGCCCTTTGATAAAAAATGGTTTCCCAGAAAACTATAATTCCATATAGCTTTTAGCAATTAGGTCACTACGCCACTAATTGGAAGTTATGAATGTCGAAGTTGATACTTTGATCAAGGTTAAATTTACACGCGTCAAATTAAAGGAGTTTTAATTGAAGGAAATTCATTTATTGAGTGCTCATTTTAATAATGACTCATCGAGATGAGAGAGTAAGCAGGAATGTGAATGAGAGAAATTGATTAAAAATTCCAACGTTTTGCGCCAGAATATAAAAGGAAAACCCAAATTAAACGTATCCCTGGAACCAGGTAAATTAATATCATCGTTCAGAGAAGTTTCATTAATCCTCTCGTAGCAAATTCCGCTGTACGGGGACGTATTGTAAGCGTAAGCGTTGTGCGTATTCGAGGAAGGACCCGTAAGGGTACAGGAAATCCTTTGGAAGCAGAGAAAGCCGTGATGGAGATACTGAATTCCGATAAAAATACCTCTTGTTCCTGGGTCACATACTGCCCCAGGTCTTTCCCTCCACTCACCGACCCTGCATTCCGTCCATTCTAACGCAATGAGAGCCCCAAGTCCACGCCTGCATCCCCAAACATACCCAAACTCCAATGACGATCACCGATCCTAAATACCAACTCCTCCATTTTCCACCACCTTCTATTTCTAAGCACTTCTTTGAAAGCCACCGAAAGGGCGTGTGGCAGGGGCTGAGCCACCACCAAACATTCACATTCACTCCAGAGTGCAAATGCTAAAAACACATTGCACCCAAAATGAAGCAACCCGCATGGAAAATAAAATAAAATATTATAACACCATCCACAACATGCGGGACAACGTTAGACCTATGAATAATATTCGTTTCACAATAAATATACATACCATGCGGAAATATAGTAAAATAACATTAAATATATCATAAAGGAAACGAGAGAAAACATGCAAGGAGAAAATAAAATATATACAATACTCTTCCTAAGGATCCCTGGGACCTAGTTTATTCTGATCTCTAATGGTTCGGGGGAAAAATGACATTTTAAATCCATCTGTTCCACAATCTCGTATCTCCCTGATTTTCCGGGCGTGATCTGATCTTCCATAGTACGACGGGGTTTTCAATATACATTTAACCTCTTCATTGAAGTAATCTGCTTCAAACGTATACGATAAATTTAACCTACATCTCATCCTACGATCAACGAGTGGTTCCCAGCCTAACTCCTCCGATGACTTTGTTACACTGCTACGTTGATCAGAACAGCATTTAGCAAATCTGGCTACTCTAAAACGAAGTGTTCTGGAAGGCTCTGCAGTGGTTCGGCCACTCTCGGCACTGGAATTGGAAACTCTGCCGATGCCGTGAGCGTAGCCGACAGACTTAGTTCGTCGGGCATTCACGTAAATCAATGAGGGAATTGGAATGGTTGTTTGTAAGAACTCTGACGTCTTTAAATTCTTCACAAATACCTTCTTGCTTGCTTCCAACGGGGTGCATTAGACCAACCACCTCGTTTTTATCTTACATTACGAGTGATTTTTAATAAAAATAATATTTTATTTTTTATTTTATTTTATTTTAAAGAAAATTATCCACATACAGCTGAAATTGCCATTTTACAGTGGATTATAAAAACATAATATGGAGAACGGAGATGTTCGGAACAATTTTTCCGGGACGAATAACACCAAAATGTAGCAATACAATTTAAAATGTTTCTTAATTATTTAACTAAGGCTGTACAAAGCCTCGGCGGATGTCTCTTCTTGTGGCGCCGAAAATGGTCATCTAGGAATACATACGCATGTATAATTTCCAGGAGTTCACGGTGCCAGTGACAATATCGATTTTGGTCAAGAGGCGTTTTTATTACTTTGCTTCGATCTCGGAGAACCTCCGGTCGGTACCTATCAATTGTGTTACCACACCGTATTTCATAAATGCTAGCGCATTCGCCTGATATCTACACGTATATGTATTTATGTATAGAAAAACATTCACTCTGAATATAGCTCATATATTTTTACAGTTGCACGCCCGGAGATCAATTTAAGTTTTCATCGGGCGACGCTTCAGTCTTGGGATGCCCGACCGAATGTCCCCTGACAAATTTCGATAGTTGGTGATATTTGCGACGAAATTCAAATGTTTCCTCGAACTTCGAATATCGCCCCTAAAATTTAAAAACGTCCGTTAATACACAATGGTGGACACGGACGGCTATTTTGACGTTTTTGTTTCGGCTGATATTGGATTACGAGGCAGGCAACGAGCCTCAGCGTAACAGCTGCTTTCCACCATGTTCTCCAATATTCACTTTTGATAGAATCGAATCACTTAATTAATAATCTTTAGTTACCCTCGTGGATTACGCGAAAACTGTGTAAAATTGTAATGGCATACCAACAATGGTAGATAGGGGTCCATGCGAACCCCTGAAATTTCACGTGAAATCTAATCCCGACGGTGGGTTTTTAGGCTATGGTGCTCTTGTAACCCATGGGCTTTTATAAACCATCTATACATAAACGAGGGGATTTCCATAGCAATTAGCTGTTTCTCAGAAATGAATATTTTAGTCCCGCGGAACAGATCCACCAATCAAAGGCAAGCTTCCCCGTACGGTGTCGGCAGAAAATAACCTGGACAGCTGGGAACTGGTCGAATTTTGTTCCGTGGATTGAATCGTTTTCTCTCTCTCTCTCTCACATGCTGGTAGGAGGGATTAAAATCGAACAGAGAGAACTCTTGGAGCTCCGGACACTGTGGTGATGGAATTTAAATTCGGGACCTAAATGTAATCGGGAAGTCGACTCATTTAATTCTGTTGAATATTCACATCCTTAAACTCGCTACCAGCCCCAACTGATGTCATTTCGACGTTAAAGCCACCTCTGGGAGTTAAATAATGTTTTTCCACCAAAAATAAAGCGTCGATTTGTTGCAGAACCTGATTTTTTTTTACGAATTCGAGTCCGTAGGAATTCGCCAGCAATGGTATCCCTGGACAGTACACGTTTTTAGCTGTCTTTGGATGTTGTTCACGAGAAAAAAAAATTAAGTAATGCGAAGTGCTTGCTTCCTATGTCCTTTATCGAGAGGACCGTAAAAAAAAGTCTTACTCACCAGTGCGCCGGACTGATGTTTTGAAACTTTCATATACATTTTCCAGTTTGTCTGGTAACTAACAAAAACGTTTCCCTCACCGAGGGTGAATTTGAGGCTGTGGGAGACCATAGTCGCTCCAAATCTTCCCTTTCGTATGTTGAATTGATTTCGTGAAAAGCAATTCTCGATCGTTTCAGCCACAACTTAATGGAATTTAGTCACAATAGTGATAAAATGGTAAAATATTTGTTCATTCCACCAGATTTTTTTGTGTAAGGTCATCTTCAGGTCGATGACGCTTTACCGTTGTGACTAATCAATATTTTATCATTTTATCGCTAATAATGTTGTTTTCAATTGCTCGCGTTCATCTGAAATGTCATCTTGTAATAAAATGAAGAATACTGCAACCAAAAGCTTGCCGGCAGTATTTCACAGTTGGTTGTTGTTTCGAATACTCTTGTACTCGGTTAAGTACAGTGACCGTTATTCGAGGTTCGCTTGCCGTCAAACCTCCTTGTTCACGGGCGTTAATCAACGCAGGACTAATTAGCACACGGAAAGAGAAGTTTGCACGTCGGCGGGGAGGATGGCAGGAGGGAAACAGGTTTGATGCCACAACTGTTACCCTCGTGTTTGCGTAAGTTCCCTGGCCTTTCTTGACTACTTCGTGCCTCGCTCTGTTGCCTTGCTGGACCGGTTACTATGCGCTTCGAAAATAGGAAAAAGCTTGGGTTCACGAGCCGAGTAATCCTTGGAAAAATTCCTAGGAAGGAAGATATGTATCTAACTATCAAAACAGTCAATCTTTCCTGATTGTAATATTTGCCGATCTAATAACGCGAGTTATTAATGTTAACTGACACCTTGTTGTCGCATCCCACGGGATTATTCAAGTTCTCCTGAGGTAATTTTCTTTGTTGCCACTGAATTGTTCCTGGAATTAGAAAAATGGAGTTTCTTCAAGGGGCTGTGCGGTTCTGGACCACAAAAAAGTTCCGAGAACGAGAGTGAATGGGTTCTCGACTTCGTGACATGACTTTTTTTTCCATTAAATCATTGGAAATGATGGTGAGTGGCCCCTGGAAAACGGGAAACGGCACCACCATTTCTCCAGTCTATTTTCCTCCAACCTCTTCCCTTAAACTCTTTCGGAATAGGGCATAATTAGGTAGTGCTGACAAATAAACTCGTATCACTGCGAATGGAGACAGGGAAAATGAATTTTTAGGACAACTGTCCATGCTTGAGGTGGTATTTATTTCAGGTTAGAGCTCGTAGTCACCCCAATTAACTTAATCGGGTGGTTCTCCAGTCGTATCTATTTTACAAGTACTAATTGATACCGTGAGGTCGACAGTTGATATCTGAAAACCTGTTCACATACGAGGTGTGGCTAGAAAATAACAGGATATTTTTTTAGCGGTAGCATTTTTAATTTTTATTCTGTGCAATTTTTACATTATCCCCTTCAACATACTCCCCTTCCCGATCCCCTACACCGCTCCATACCGGGTTTCAAGTCATTTTAAGAAATCATACTCATGGTCTCCTGTCTTTTTTTTTCAAATCTTCAACTGTCTCTAAAACTTGTTCCTTTCAACGCTTCCTTCACTTTCGGGAACAAAACATGTCACACGGGGCTAGGTATGGAGAATAGGGCGGGTGTTCCAACGCAGGGATCCCATGCTTGGCCAAAAACGACTTTACAATCAGTGCAGTGCGCACGGGTCCTTTCGATCAGGCGTGAGGATCTTGGGCACCAATCTCGAAGAAACTCTCCTCATATTAAAATGGTCATGTAAAAAATCTGTCGGAATGATTCTTTGCCTCGACCCCTACGGTGTCAGCGACTGCACGGATACTCATATGGCGGTCTTTGGCGAATTATTTCGCTCATCTTTTTCTATGTTCTCGTCAGTTTTTGAAATCGAAGGGTGTACTGGACGTGGATCACCTTCGATCTCTTCTTTAGTCCCTCTTTGAATCGCTTACACCGCTCAAAAATTTGTGTGCGTGATAAAATTCGTCGCGCACTTGCTTTTATAAATAAATCGGTTTCTCTGGTGGAGTATCATTAAAATTTTCACGTCAGGACGTTGCTCTATCAACACGCCTACCATTTTTCCCACGCGCGCCGAATACACGATCCGACTTAAGGATGTATTGGCTATATCGTACAGTCCTACTCAAAAGTTACTGATTCGACATTAAGCGATTATCGGGCTTTTTGCTACGAGTATCTTTACGAAGAGCAACTGGATCAAATTGATCTTAGTTAGTTATTATTACTTTATGTATTTTTAGGCAGTTGGATTCGACCTTTACATCAATTTTAAGCTCAAGGCACTCTCTTTTGGCTTCCGTGACCAACCTATGCACTTGAAATATCGAAAATTATACAGATCGATTATTTATTTGTTTTATTGTGATGCTTTCTTTAAACTAACGAATATGTTTGTCGGAAACAGTTTAAAATTACATATTTTATGATCATAGATAAAAAAACAATGTTATTTCTTATGCCATACATTCTGGCAACGTCGCATCCATTCATACGTTGTCAGCACTGCACTATGAAATTGAGCGCTAACTCGTCAGTTTTTTCAAATGGAAATAAGAATTCGTCGTTTATAGCTATGAACAATAAAATATATAGTACTTATTATTAATTGAAAAGAAATGTCAAGTGACAAGCATTGCTTTTAGATAAGACTGAGAATGTATATCAACAAAAGATATCAGTCTCTCGAAATGATTGCGACGTTGCCACGTTTATGCCTTAAAATTGAAGAAAAGAGTTGAGTAGCTGCAATTTATTTTAAATATTTCGTGTGCTATTCACTGTTTGATCGTTTTTACTGGTGCTACCAAATGATGACACAATTATTTATTACCCTTAAACGTTTCAATAGTTTCTCATGTTTAGTTATATGTTTAATCTTCCCTTAAAGTTGTAGAATCACATAAAATCAGCCATTTCCCATAAGAGTGCATGTTAATTTCAAACTTCGATATATTTCGAAAGATCTTCTGAATCGTTTTGAAATTTGGCAGGTCGGTTACTTATAATAATTAGATGATCCAACCAAAGTTTCCTCGATTTGTTATGATTTCAACTTATAGCAATACACCCTTA
>WURS02041523.1:0-11251 GCA_011762765.2 Rhinocypha anisoptera
AATCGTTAATTTAGACCGAAATTTAGACTGTCATTGTTGATGCGTGTCGTATATTTTTGGTGTTTTGCGCTTGTGGATATATCTGATATCAATTTACGGCTGATCTATTGATTATGCGTGTGTAAAATTCGAATACATTCTTCGTTTTTTTAAATAATACAGTTCTGCTATCATATTACATCTACACTCAGTATTTCCATAGGTAAGGAAAAGATATATGTAGTACTTTTCCACAGTATAATATATTTGGTACGACGCGTTTTAGTTCACTGAGCCATCCTCTGGTACAGGATCTTGACTTGTGCCTGAAGATGCCTCAGTGAGCTGAAGCGCGTCGTGCCAAATATATTCACCGTAGACAAGTGAACATCTTTCTTTTAATTATGTGTTCCTTCCACCACATAAAGCCTGAATCAGTAGTACCTATTGCCATAGGTATTTTAATTGGTATAAAAAAGTTTACAGTTAATAAAGTTGATATAATTACCACTCTATTCTACTTTAATATCAACAGTAAGTAGAAAATAAATTATTTAAAATTTTTATATTTCCAGGAAATTCTTTTTACGCTAAATAAATTCGGTCAAAATCATTTATTGCATAAACATTTTGGTTTGGCACTTTTTTTCAGACTTAAAAAAATGAAAATTTTTTATAATTCTTTTCTGTATTTATGGGAGTTTTATTTTTCGAATAAAAAAAATATTCGTGTTTATATCTTTATTCAATCAATAGTCCTGCGATTTTGAAAGTGAAAAAACAATTCTACCTCACTGTGAGCCGCTTCAAAACAACATCCACCCCCGCACGAAGGCGATAATGATTCCCGAGGCAGGGATGAGGGGGGATTAGAGGGTCGACCGTGTCAGGGTTTGGTGGTGGCGGCGGCGGTATGTTGGTGGCATGGACATCAGTGGAGAGGATGTAGGGATTTATTTGTCGACAGATTAAGCAAGATGAACCGTCGGTGGAGTGGAGAGAGCTCATTTCATTTTCTTTCCTCGCCCTGCCCGCTCGCACGGGTCGGCATTCCGTCTCTAAGGGTGCCATCGACGGGGAGAACTCCCCTCCCCCCTCCTCCTCGGGGGCGTGAGCGTCCCGGCTCCCCGGCTGCACCCCACGCGCCCGCTACTGTACATAGAATGCCACACTCGTCGAATGGTGCACTGCGACTTTCCTCATTCGACTTAAGGCCCTCCCACGTTCCCCTCCCTCCCTCTCTCCCTTCCTCTCACCCCTCCCTCGTTTCCCTCCACCCCTTCTCATCCTCCTTCCATTCAGAGGCGTGTGTTTTTCCTCTCTTGACTCTCCGAGGGATTGCGAAGGTCAGGAGATCAGCGTAGCCCACGCACCGTCGTCACCTCCATGGAAATCCGGGATTTTTGCACTTTTATCACTTCGGAGCGCTCCGCGAGCCATCATCACCGCAGTCTGTGGTCTCAGCGTGGCTCCGCGAAATTAAAATGAAATTAACAGCAGTAATATTTTCCGGCATGATATGGTGGAAGTTATCCATTACGGAAATTAAAATCACTGGGTGAACTCCACAAATTTTTTATCGAGACGACCTAGGTTTCGACACGTTGTGTCATCATCAGGTCGCGTCCTGATGAACGAACGTCACCGGTTGCTCACAACGTGTCGAGACCTAGGTCGTCTCAATAAAAAATTTGTGGAGCTCACCCGGTTATTTTAATTTCCGTTAAAATGCAATTGGTTATCCCGAAGGGCATTTTTTAAATTACTCACTGCAAGGATTCCACCTCATTATAGGGTGTGAACCTTCCACTTTGAAACCAGGGTCGAGGGTTATTTTCAAACTTTCCTCCCTACTCTCCCAGGACGCACGCTAACAACTTAGTGGATCCAGGTGCAAAAGAGTTGAGCAGTAATTTTCCCAGCGTTTCAATGCATAGTATTTACGAGGTGTGGCTATAAAATAACGGCATTTTTGCTGTAGCATTTTTTTATATTTTTTATTCTTTGCATCTTTCACATTATCTCCTTTCCGATCCCTACACCTCTCCGTAAGAATTTTCCACTGTTCAAAGCAGTGTTTAAGTCGTTTTCTGAAATCATGTTCATGGTCTCCATCGATTTTTTTTTCACAGTTTCAACTGTCTCAAACCTTGTCCCTTTCAACTCTTCCTTCTCTTTAGGGTAACACAAAAAAATCACACGGCCCTAGGTCTGGAGAATAGGGCGGTTGCTCCAACACAGGGATCCCATGCTTGGCCAAAAACGACTTTTTACAATCAGGACAATCCTTTTGTTCAGTTAAAAATCGATCGAATCGATTTTTCGAAACCCACAGTCTCAGAAACTGGACGGATAATCAAACAGCGAGCTTTGCGGATTGTTTCGCCGATTTTTTTCAATGTCCCCGTCAGTTTTTGAAGTTGAATGGCGTCCTGCACGTGGATCATCTTCGATCTCTTCCCTCGTCCCTCCCTCTTTGGATCGCTGATACCACTCAAAAACGTGTACGCGAGATAGAAATTCATCCCAGTGTACTTGCTTTTGACAAAGAATGGATCTTCTGTGGCGGACTTGCTACACGATCTGACTTAAACGTGGACTGCAGCCATACGGTGGTGTATGGTCTTCACACCGGCCGGAATGTGGAAGCGGGTAAGTCAGGTCTTTCGGCAATGTAGCGCTTGTAACATCAGATTTAATTTTACAATTATGCTCATCGGGAGTAAACCAAAGAAAACGCAGCAGACTCCCCAATTTACGTATTTATTCACTTAATACTCTCCACGCTCCGCACTCGACAATCCCCGCTATAACTTTCCAACAATTCCCCATCTTCTCCTTACATAAACACCAATAAATTAAATTCCAACAATCCATTATCCCAAATTCCATTTCACATTAATAACAATGAAATAATTGGCCAGCAGACAACATCATGATAATAGGCCAGACGTTACACGCTTGATTCGCAGAGGTTCGCACTGTTTGTCTTATAAAAAAAAATCAGACCGGTCATTTTCTAGCCACACCTCGTATTCCTCGGGAAAGAATGTGGGGGTGAAGGAAAATGCAAATCAAATCAACAGGCAACAGAACGCAAGCAATTACAGCCGATAAAAAAATTAGGATTCATAAAAGGAATACCTGGAAAATGTAACGAGAAGGTAAAGGAGCGGGGTTATTTTTACGCTTGTTAGACCACACCTTAAGTACGCTTCGAGGGTGTGGGATCCCCATGAGGCAGGATTAGTTTCGGAACTAGATCGAGTGCAACGTGGAGCAGTCAGATTTGCTAAATGCTGTTATGATTAACGTAGCAGTGGAACAAAGTTATTGGAGGAGTTAGACTGGGAACCACTCGTTGATCGTAGGCTGAAATATAGGTTAAATTTATTTTAACAATTTGAAGCAGATTGTTTCAAGGAAGAGGTTAAATGTATATTTAATACCTCGTCATACTATGGTAGATCAGATCACACCCGGAAAATCAGGGATTGTAGAACAAATAGATTTTTCCCCCGAACCATTAGAGAACAGAATGAACAAGGTAAACCTTAGGAAGAGTAGTGTATATATTTTATTTTCACCCTGCATGTTTTCTCTTGTTTCCTTTATTATACATTAAATGTTATTTTACTTTTTTTCCGCATGATATGTATATTTATTGTGAAACGATTTGTATTAAGAAGTCTAACATTGTCCCGCATGTTGTGGAAGATGTTTTTCTATTTTACTTTATTTTTCATGCGAGTTGTTTCATTCTGAGTGCAATGTGTTTCTTAGCATTTGCACTTAGGAGTGAATGTGAAAGTTTGGTGGTGGATCACCCCCTGCCACATGCCCTTTACGGCGGTTTGCAGGGTAATGCTAAGAAGTAGAAATAGAATAACCATGTCTCTCTCATGAGTCTTTCGATTTCCAGTAGATCGGCAAGTCTTACTCGTCAATACAATTAACAAATTTCTTTCCTCAAGTCCTCTTCCTGACTTATTTATAGACACTCCTCATACTCTTAATTCGCCCTGAATCATTACTCTCCTTATTTTTCTTTTTGCCTTTCCCTCTCATTCAATACATTGCGTTCTTCAACATTTCTTCGTTCCTTAAAAATCCGCCAATCCAGTTTCTCTGGTGTTTTATAAATTCTTTTCTTTGTTATTCTGTTCTTAGTTTACAGGCTGTTAAACCTCATTTTTAACCTCAACGTTATCTTCTCTTCTATCCTCTCTCCGTTCGCGCTTGAATTATCAGCATTCTCTTTATCTCCACTTTCCTATCAATCTTTCATGTTTCTGACCTTTAATAAATTCTTTCCAAACAGAATTTTATCAATATTTTCTTCTATTTTGTAGCAATATTTTCTGTCGCAACTTTTCATCTTTTTAAATGCCGTCTTAGCTATTTCCGCTTTTTTAAAATTTCTTTCTCGGATCTCCAATTACTTTCAGCTACACCGCAAATACACTTGATGGTATTACTTATTGTATGGTATTCTCTCCATCCAATTTGAGCGCTGTGGTCAATTAGCACCTCTTCCAATTGTAGAACATAGGACATATTGGACAAACACACACCCGTGTCCTAGAATGGGCTCGAACCCGAGACCTTTGTCTGGAAAGTGCGCTGCCAACACACCACCTCTCTTCCTATCCTTCTGGTCTCGACATTTCCTTAGCGTCATGTTAATTATGCCGAATAATGACAATATTTGAAATAAAGAATATGAACTAACAATATCACCACAGAAAACAAAAGTCATGACCTTCATGGGGCCCAGTAAGATCAAAAATTGTCATTAAAGACAAGTTCCTGAAAAAGTGTCTAGAATGTGAAATATCCCATATAGCAGACCAAGATGTTGAAAATGAACTCAAGAAGTTCAAATACACATGCGGGACGATTCACAGAACACTAAAATGTAAAATAAAGAAAGGAGCTAGATTGAAATTTTACAAAACAATGGCAGTTTCGGTATTATTAAACGACAGTAAGACTTTGGCTCTCTCATAGAGAGACGAGAAAAACATCACATCGGCTGAAATGAAGTTCCTAAGTGCAGTAGAGGGTTGCACCTTAAAAGATGGAATAAGAAACGAAGTCATTAGAGAGAATTTGAATAGTTTCAATCTGGAAGAGAAAATGGCAGAATATAAAGTCAAATAGTGCAACCGCATAGGAAAAATGAAGCGGAATCGTCTTCCCACAATGACCTTAGAGTATAAACCTAAGAAGAAGAATTTGAAATGATAACTACAACTACCCGGAGAGCCGACGTCCTGTAACTGGGATGACAAAAGTTTTTGCGATTGGACGACAAAGTTTATGAAATAAGAGTCTCTCGCTCTCTCTCTCTCCCTCTCTGTCTCTGGACTCAACCCATCGGGTGATACAGAGAGATTTTGAAAACTTTTATGCCTATAAGAGGCATAGAATGTTTTCATATCGAAAAAAAATACGCGGTAGTCACATCTGTTTGCGCAAGATTTGATGCGAATGGAAACATGAGGGTTAATGATCCTCCTGTAAACGCTTCACGACTCCAAAGTGAAAAGGGATTAGGGGTTGTGAGTTGGAGACCGCATAAAGTATGCGACAATCTTCTTCGTCTCCCATCTGCCACGCTCTATTCAGGTCAATGCTCAGTTGTTATTTCGACACTGCAATCTAAACTTCCCATTGAAATTGCCCCCTGTGCCGGCCTCCCCACGCCAAAATAATTGCTCCGCGTAGCAATTCGGGAACGGATGTCATGGTTTTCCTGTATTCGCCGAGTTGTCAGCAGATTTAGGCCGTTGAATGTTATTAGTTATTTCAAGTTTCCAGATTGTACCATGTGCATGAGAACGAAAAAGAGTTTTTTTTTTTTACAAACTACCACTTTAAAAAAGGTGGCATCAAAGTCCATTACTACTATGTAACCTAATTATCATTTTTATTGGACCCCTTTATTAAACGTAACTACTATAATTATCTCAATATGTACATTTTATACAATGATTAGGGCGATAAATTCGTAGCCGGAATGGATTTTAACGGAAATTTATAGTGAGATTATGAAGATAAATTTCACATTTAAGTGAAACAAATACAAATAGTTGGAGGACTTGAAGGATCGGCGGATATATATTTCTTCTTTTGAGAAATAAAAGAAGCGCTGTTTGTTTTTTGCTTTGGCCTAACGACTTTAGAGTTTCCTCAGGACATACCGCGTTTCTCTCTCTCTCTCGAGCGAAGGATTCCCCCTCTTCCGTCCTGTTTCTCTCATGTCCGAGGCAAGGAAAAGACAAGGAGAAAAGGAACAATTGAGAAATTGTTGCCTCCCAAGTTCTGGAAGTTTCATTTCTTTACAGCCGCTGTAAACTGCTTCCGTCCAGCCATCTATCCTTTCGTTCCCACGACTGACTACGCTTTGGGAAATGATCATTTTAAAGGTCTTATCTTCCCCCCGCGAAAGCCGTGAAAACTGGCTTTTCCGAGAATCGTGCTTTCCGGTGGCAATGGCAAGAAATATTATTCTTTTCGAAACTTCGCCTCCTTGTGATTTTTTTTTATTTCCGTCAACCGAGGTGGATTTGTCTCTCCCGGAGAGGGCTCTAATGGCGCGGGCGTTAGGCGAGTCTCACACCCGCATTTCTCCACGAAGGAAAAACGTATCTGCGCGTCGTAAAACTTAAACGCATCATTTCGTCTTCGTCCGCCCTTGATTGTGGATCGCGAATCCATTACTTCCGTCGCGTTTGACTTCTACCTCCCTTGTGACTGCGACATTTGCGTTAAGAGCTTTCTTGTGACTAGAAATGTGAACATTAATACTTTTTCTCTTTTTCTTGATAGTTTTTTTTTACTTTTATGATTACTTTTAAATATTACAATCTTAAAAATTTTGTTGAGACATCTTGGAAGAAAAACGCACTCTGTTATTAGGAAATATACCATTGAATTTGTTTTCACTTGTACTCTGTATTACGTACCTAAGTAAATTTCATTTTGAAAACCTTTAACGTGACACTCACAAACTATTTTAATCGGTAAATATATTAATCAATCAATTATTATTAATTAATTTAATTAGAGAACTATATGTAATCATTTTTATATCAACGGGTCTGTAATTCACTCGTAAAACAAAATTTTCCTACGTGTGTAATATTAATGTGTGAAGTGGAAATTCTTTGGAATGCCAACTGACGAGGTGTGTTATGTTAGGAAACGTTTGCGATATACTATATCCGTTATTCCGAAATGGAATTAAAAGGCCTTTGTGGGACTCCGCCTTCACCCCCCCCCTCCACCCCCACTTTGCCTATGAGAACTCCCACAAGCATCTCCGCACTTCGGAATACATAATTGTGGTTTTCGGCAAGCGAAAGATCACAACTTGAGGATTACTTTTGCTCTGGGATTTTACGTTGTCACCTTCAAAAGTCTGTAATCAATTTATTACTAACTCCCCACGCTGTGTATCTGGCTGACTTACATATTTTCCCGATTTCAAAGCCTTATGAAGCCTATCGCGATGAGGATGTGGGGACTTGTCGTCATAAAACTGGAGTCACCTCTGGAATAAAAAATCTGGGCAATGAGAGACGTCGCATTTTCTTTTCAATCTTTGTGCGAGTATCCTAAACCACATGTGGTTAAGTGGTTGGATGTGCCGATGGAGTGCTACATTGAACTTATCGTAATAATCTGCAGACCGCTGCAAGGGAGTGTGACAGGGTTTCAGTACTTCTATCAGGAATACATCTTCTTATAGGCGCACATACATAGTTATTTAATACTTGGACAACTGGTTTCATCCAAGAGAATTCTGAGATTCATAAATGTTCTATTTGTACAAGAAAAATTTCATCAATTATAGAAAATTTAAGATACATGCCAGATAATTACGAAATGCATAGCCTTATCTAAATATTCCTTACAAACTTCTGTTCATATTGATTTAATTCCCTCATCCTCGTTTTAGCGAATAGTCAATGAAAAAGTAATTTGAAGAGAAATCGAAAGAGAATGATGGGAGTATACCGACAATAAAATGGAAACAAACGGAAGAGATATTAAAACATGGATATTTGAGTGTCAAAAAATATATTAAGGCATGAAAGGCCGTGGTCGGGTTCCAGAATTAGTATTTAAGATAAAATAAAATCTGGTAAGAAGTATTCAGAGTTGATTTGGGATTTACGTTGAGGAGTGGCTCACTAGTTCAAATTTTAGATTCAAAGGAAACCTAACTTAATCGGTAAATTGACCTTCATCATCGTCAATCATAACAGACAAAATGACAATTTAAAGATATATGCTCTAAAATATCTCTACCTTTATGTTTGTGGTCTTAACTCTTGTAGAAACAAGGACTTAATAACATGTGTTTAACATCCTAGAAAAAGTGGTGTTCCTCATACTAAAACAGTAAATTAAACCTATGTCAGCCTACTAGTCAGCTAGTGACTTTCAACTTTATCCTCCAGGAACTTCGTTGGCGCTACTACGTTGACCGTAACATGTTTAAACAATCTAGGTGCTTTACGATAAACCTCCATATGTAACTCCGAAACCAAGCTTACCTCGTGCGAGGGTTCCATTTACTCTAATCGGGAGATAACTAGTAAAAAGTGGCGGGTTTCCCAGTTACATATCCCAAGGATCCATTTAACAAATCCTAACATTATATATGCTATTCAAAAAATGTATTAGAGACTATTCAAAGCGACAATCTGCACGGCAGCTGAATAGGTAAGAAACACTATTCATCTGCAGCCCATCAGAAGAATCCTGGGTTAACAGGACAGTTGCATTGCGGTACTTCACAAAAGTCTTCTTTTTTGTTTTAACTCTCTTTCTTCGCATTTCCCGCGCAATTACATTTTATCTATTCTCCAAGCAACTCTTGCAGTTTCATTTATCACGTGCGGTTCCGTCCATTGCCTTCTTCAACGTAAGTTTGGACATCGGGAATCGTCACATTAGTTACCGTGTTCTCCTTTTGAATGACTTCAATAATTATTTCTTCGCCGACTTTTCAACGTGTATCTTCTTTAAACATTCGATAAGCCCGTTTCAATCTTAACATTTTTCCTAACAAGTTCCACAGTTCAGTCGCCTCCAATTCCCGGGTTGCACCCTTCTTTTCTCTACGGAAGAGATTTTGTTCACCGTATCCCTAGAAAAGTAACCCCAGAACTTTTTCAGAAGTGAACTCAGAACGATTTAATGAAGCACTTTCTTATGTCAAGGCTAACGTTGTTATTCGAAGTTTGTTTTTCTGGTAAAGGTCTCCACTTGCCGAGGACATAATGATCCCCCCTAGAAAGGATATGTAAAGCGGCCCACGAGCCCTCAGTTTAACTGAGCAGATTTTGGAAAGTGGAAAACTGTGCAGTTTATCAGAACTGAATGTGTGTAGTTTGTATTGATGATAACTCCCGCTGACATGTCAATAATCTTGAATCTGAAACATTCTGAAATCATTGGTGTAAAGAATAAAACAGTAATTATTAGTGTATGCAAATCTGATTTAAAATAGTAATTTATTTTGAACTTAAAGCATGCGCAGGGACAAAATTACATTTCTTTGAGCCCAGTCAATAACCCAAAAAAGGCGTTATTAATATAATTTGCATTTCACAACTATTGAATAGAATTACACTCCTTTGGCTAAAGAGAAAGGTGTAATATTTAAAAAATTCTCTCGTTTAGTGGAAGATTTGTTTGTGTTATTTTACTCACGTCATGAAATGTGAATAACGTTCAAGAGACGACTCGGTTAATGTGCGGTTTTTCCGTCGGTTCTGCTCTTCATTTCAGAGAGCGAAAACAAGTCAAGTCAAGAAAATCAATTCTTTGTGAAGTACCAAAAGTGAAGAGGGATGTTCCACTTCATCGACAGAAGAGACTCCTTTGAGTGGAATCAATTTGTTGCGAATGCTAAGGAAATAATCACGCTTCGATTGCAAGGTACCGCTTTGACCCACATGGAGAAGTATTCTAACAAAAAAAACCTTATCGTGTTGAAACATGATTCTCATGAAGAGTGTTCAAACATATGATCTCTTATTAGGTCAAATATGTTGCCTACCTCGGATAGGGTTTGCGTCATCAAAATGGGCAAAATGCCACGCTTTGTTATTTGACCCATAGCATTACAAACCCTAAACCTTTTTCCCCGACTTTGCATATTTTTACATCTGTTGATGGAACTACCAAACTACCCCTATTTTTTATTGTCAGAAAACTAGAATCTTTTGAAGCATTATGTCCCTTTAGCTCATCCACACATGCAACACACCTTATCATTTAAAAAAGTTTTTTTTAACAAAACCTGCAATATATTCCACCACATCTGCAATGTATAGACTAAGAGAAGTAGTACTACTTACATCAGCATATGGGCGGTCATGGTCTATGGCATATATTTTGTCATTAAAATCTAAATCATGAAGTTTATTAATCAAATCCACATGAGGATTTCCGTGTGACATATAACTTGAAGGCGCAAAGAGGAAGTCTGTCTCATCGAGAGGCACACAATTGCCATGCATAAAATATTTAATATTGTGATGCACTAAAAATGATCCTGACTTAGTTTATAAGTCATAACGAAAGCGAGGGAAGGGCAGTTCAGCAATGCTCTTATTATATTTTTAATGGTTTCAATGCAAACAAGAAAGCCCAGATATTCCGTTTTCCTATTTGAACATAGGATCGAAGGACCACTTGCTGATACAGTCAAATCCTGTATATGGACAGACATTTCTTCCAAAAATTTCAAGTGTAAATCTAAGTAAGTTAAAAAAAAGGGATACTTCAACCCTCTGCTTATTAGATTTCTACTGTTCATAATGTCAAACATGTAATTTATTTTTCTTATGAGATTGACAGTTGCTCTACAGCCCTGAAATTCGTCCACTTTCAAATCATCTGAAAGATACTCTAAATCAGTGGCAACATTTAGTGCTCACTGGCAAATCAGTGCTCAATGTTTGGGTAGACATTTTTACCTTCATTTTTTACACCTGGGAGGAGGGGAGAGGGGAAATATGGTGAATACATGGGTGTGGGTCATTTTCGGTGACCCGATGATTGGTTTCGAGGAATTGATGGGCTGGTGGTGGCTGCTCCCGACTCGATGACGTTTCGCTTAGACGATGCATCGGAGAGTATAGAGATCAACAAGGCAGACAGGAGGAGCTCCCCCTCCAAATGAATTATATTTCCATTCCAACCCCCCCCTCCTTCCCATCGAATTTTCCTGGCCCAGAAAATAGCTTGC
>WURS02041534.1:0-26331 GCA_011762765.2 Rhinocypha anisoptera
GGCAGAGGTGTTCAATACATTTCTGTGGAATTAAACCTAGTGCTTTTATTGCATTTTATATTGTTTAAATGCGTGTTATGCATTTTTTTATCTCTGCTTTAATTTTAATATTGGAAAGTGAGTACATTACTGCGCCCAGTGCGGATTAGATAGATAGAAAGAGGCGGAGGGGCCCCTGAGAAGGGGGCCCAAGGGCACTTAGACCTATTGGTCCTCTGTACCATCCAGCCCAGTGTGAATTAATTACGATTCTCACTTCTTATTGTTGTTCATGATTTTGTTTTTCATCCAAAGTTACCAGAAATTCGTTTGATATTGCCAAGTAAAATACTTCTGGTTTGTGAATTGGCGACCTTACCATTGGAAAGATCTTTTCCTCTGGGATTTAATGGTTCTAAAGTAAATTTTCTGAAGCATGCTTATCCCAAAATGAAGATGTCGATTTTTGGAATGGATGCAAAATCTCCTGTTAATTAAAAAAACTCCATTGATTAAGCATTATAGAGAACAAGGAAAGGGCGCTCCAGGGGTGTCAATTACTCGACAAAAACACTGGCAGAAATTCTACGCTGTGGCTACATTTCTGCACGGGCTTCGGGCTCTTTTATCGCCAGCCACCTTAAATGGCATTAAATGTCTTTAATGAGTCTTCGTCGCTATTTCTCTTATATAACTTAATCAGACTGCCACGTTGCGCAGGTTACGGGTATCCTGTCGGTAACTTTTGAGGTTGGATAATGCAAAAAACCAGCTAGGCTCCTAAACCATATTTTTAGGTAAAGGTAATGTGAAGGCGGTTGTGATAGTAGGGAAACATGTTTTCACTTCAGAGCTTCGTTGTAATTCAAAATGTCCCTGTTTAATGGGATAATTCGGCACCTAAATAAGTCACCCTGCATTTAGGAAACCTAACGGAATCACATTTTAAGAAGTGCTATCAAAAATAGAATCACACCGGCGAGGTTAGCATACAAAAATCATGACGAGTTGCCAACTGAACACATAATCAGTCTTATGGTCGACTTCACTTTTAACACTAATATCGATTATAATCTCCTAGATAACAAAAAACCGGCAATGAATCGATTCGTTGTGTTGAAAAACGTTAAGATTTGCGAATGCTCTTCATACAATGTACCCGCACACTTCGACGGAGGAATGGTTGGTTGATGCCTTGGTTGGTCCAAACTGCTTTGCTCGGATTTGCTCGTAAGAGTTGAGCAACCCTTCCTCGTCACTTAATTTTCTGGCAGTTGTTTCCTTTAGGGCCCAGCTCTCATCAACTGGCCTTCTTTCGCCGGGTTTCACGTGTCTCGGAAAACTTTTGCCTCTCCCTAGGAGTCGGGATAAGTATTGAGTGGTCGTTTTCAAAACCCGATATCTGGATGCACATCCGAGCGAAAGGTTACCATACGTACAAAAATCGAATCTGAACAACCGTGTGTGCATATGACCGATAAAAGTTGCCTTCGAAAGTTGATTCTTGATTATTCCCAGCGTGGGAGAAGAAAAAATAGACTGGTCGATGCGAAGGAAAGCGTTGCAACATTATTTTGACGCCTGCTAGTAAAATTCAGAAAGTTTTAAAAGTTGTCAGCTTTAGTGTGATGACATGAGACTCGAGGAAATGTGCTTCTCAAGTATACGAGGAAATTTTAAAACGATGAAGATTCGAAGGGTCTGATGCTTTCCCGGCGTATACTTTTGATGAATTCTTCTCGGGATTTCCACCGGGTTAATTGTTCTTCCACCCACGTTTCAACGGCTGACTCTGCCATCGTCTTCTGAGTGATGATTATTCAGTGTCATCATCATCCTGAAGACGATGGCAGAGTCAGCCGTTGAAACGTCGGTGGCAGAACAATTGACCCGGTGGAAATCCCGAGAAGAATTCATCAAAAGATGAAGATTCGGTTTTCTCGATTCTCTTTCACTCGATAGGTACCTATCGCTCGAAAATTTCCGTAATATACCAAACTCCCTCTCCTCCCCTCCCGGTAATCAATATTCAAATAAAATAAAAGGAGATGCAATACAGGAATGAATACCAGTTTAGACCTTACTGAGAACAATTTTTATCACCTTTGTGAGAGACCTGTTTCACGCCATTGAAATTATTTCAGATTTTCAGTATTAAAGATGTTTTTATATCTCTTGGGTAAAATTATAATTTCACTAAAAAATTAAATAAATAATTAATTAAAATCTCATTAAATAAAATATCTCATTAATCTCTTAATATCATTTTAATCATCTTAATAAAATCTCATTAAATAAAAAATTAAAATGTCATTCAATTATAATTAGTAATATTCGGACGTTACAAGTATTCTAAAACTAAATATACTAGATTTCATTTACGTGTTCATGATAACAATGCTAATGCTCTTAAATTGTGACACAAATCATCAGTATTTTCAAGCTAGCTCATGTCAGTAAATTTCTCAATTCATAGAAGATAGAAATGTATTATATTTACTCTGGAATCCTCTGGTCCCCTGGAGGACAATTACATATGCGATAATATAGATTTTTCTGATTGTATAATTTCAATATGAATAGAATAAAGTTAACAATTTTCAAATTTCGATCTTCAACAGTTCTTATAAAATTATATATAACATGACACAAGGGGAGAAAAGCATTTGTTAACAGTTTAAAGGGTTAATAAGTTTTATTAAAAATCAGAATATATAGATAATAGCAGATCAATTAGAAAGCTCAATCTTACTGATTTTATTCCTGCTTCTTCTAATGGCTCCAGATTTTAAAAATGTAGATAGTCCAATGGATGCAGCCTGTAGCAGTTCATCCTCAATGTGGAATTATCACAGTAAAATGCAAAAGCCCACATCTGGTCGCCTCTTGCCTAGAGTCTTATTCTAAACTTCTATCACTTGAGATATTTTTTTAAACATTATGCATTAATTCAAGAAACATGGTTAGTTCATCTTAGAAAAAAGTGTTGCTTAATAAATGGTCTGAGTTTCGCTTCTTAATATTAATAACAATAAAGTCTGTGAATTTTTAGAAATAGAACAATATCTCTGCTTTAAATGTATTTGTCTTAACAAATATCACTTTAAAATTTGCCTAACAAAATTATCTTTCAGGCAGTGAACTTAATTAACCATTATAATAATTTTTACAAGAGTTATTCTAATTGTTTATAAACAAAAAAGTACATGACTTTCAAACCACTCTTTGCACTATTTTTTGTAATTTTTTACTATTACAGGATATAAAAATAATAAAACAACTTTTATATAGCCAATTTACTCCTTAAAAACACTTCTAACATGCCTCAAAAACCAAGAGTGAATATCTATGAAAAATGTTTCTGGGACAAACAATTGCAATATCTCATAGGCAAATTAACCTATAGAGACAGATTTTAACATCAATTTAACTATGTCAAAAGCCTCATTATCTCATGATTTGAAATCACAAACTTAGTGAATAATGATTGTTTAAACAATTGCACATTTTAAAGTTTTTGGAAATTTTACAATTAAATAATAACCCAATCTCGAATTGAAATTACTCAATTTGTAGATATTTTTAATATTTACAACTTGTCTGTTCTTACGTTTCAGCTAAAATTGAAACTTTCTTTGCCATACAACAAAAATCCAAAAAAATAGCAAATTTTTATTCAATTAAATAACGATCGTGATCAAAAGCATGTTGATATTTGGATACCTTTTCGTTTTTTAACATCCAACTAACCTCACCATCGAAGTTTTCATTGAGAAACTGTTGAGAACATTTTTGTCCAAAATCAGCCATTTTTTCCATTATTTGGCTGGCCTATCATTGAATTATTCATTCTGTTCAAGGCTGCATTGATTAGAAAAACGTGTCCTTTTAGAGAGTCTTTTCTGACTGCAGTAATTGTTTTTTTTCTAAATCTGCACTTTTCTCTTTGAAAATTTTTATCATAAAAGTGCATTTTTTTCCTAAGAGTCAAAAAGTGTCAGCATAATAATCCTTATATCTTACTTCATGGATATTCAGATAATACTGTTTTCCAATTTATACACATGGACATTATCAAATTTTTCCCATAGCTAATAAGGAAATACATACCTTCTACATGGATAACTTCAATTGTGAATATGTTGTTACTTAGACAAGATGTTTTCTTATATTCTAATAAAATGAGATACTCCAGAAGTTATAGTGTCAAATCTTGGACACTGTCTTGAATAGCACCTGCACAACTCTATGCAAATATACTATGTGCATGAAATTGATGAAACTTACCATACCTTTGACCCCGCTTTATATTTAGATTGATTAAATTATTTATCAGTCATTAATTACTGGTGTTATATTTTTATTATGAATCATTTATTTTCTTTATAGTATCATCAGTGGGGTTTGCCTTTACATTAGGACTTGGAATACTTTCATTTCTGAAGCTCCTACTCTATGTCATATTCGTTGACTGTATTTCTGTTGGTGTTGTCATAGCTTCACTCCTATGGTAAGTTTCAATCTTCTCTTTTCTACTAAATTATGTACTGATTATAAAATGTTAGTTATATTGTTAGATTAAAATTTGAAACTAGTGAAGGTTTTTAATTTAATTAATGTTGCACAGTATCTACCAATTCAGAGATCAAAATATTTTAGATATAATAATTTTTGGTAGACTTTGCTATGAATTATTTAATATAATTTTATAACCACATCTGAACTACACAATAGAAGTTATACACTTATGAAAATTTCTATATATAATGAAGAGAACTAGAGAGATTATTAGCATTTTGTAAATTGGAATGGTTGCTTATTTCAAAATTCTTACAAATTCAAAGTTAATTGCATACTTTAATCTCAGTGTTTAAGTTTGTGTTTTATTTCATTTGTGTAATTTTTAATACAAAATCTGGACTTATTCATAGATTTTTTAGTTAAACTCAAGATATTATTAATTTTATTTTTGATACTAAAATACTTGCTTATTAATATTCAATGTGCAGCAGAAGAGACAATTCCTAATTACATTTTTAAAATTTTTTTTTAAGGTTTGTGAGTAACCGATACTTACTGAAACCTCAGGCAAGGGGCCATGAAATGGTGGAATGGGGGTTCACATTTGATGTTCACTTGAATGCCTTCTTTCCACTCTTGCTCATACTCCATGGTCTTCAACTAATAATTTACTATGGTATGTTTCACAGTCGAATTCCTGTATATGTTATTGTGTATTCAAGGCATTGAACCTTTCATATATCTGCAGTAACATTTATATTATGCATAGTTATAGTAATTTCATATGATATTTTAAATATATGTTCAACTCATAACTTATTGTCGTCACATCACCTGAATGCAGATGAATATGATTTAGAACTATATGTCATGCATGTTCTCAGCACACATTGTGCATGTCAATCTTTCTCACAATCCAGTCCAAGGTTTCATGGCTACGATAAATAAATATTTCATTTGAACCCTTCCTTTTACGCCAATTGTTGATGTTTAGTATTGATCAATGCATAGCTTTCGTAGTATTTGTATTTATGGGGGGGGGGCACAGATGGGTATGATCATTTAGCAACTTTTAAAATGGAAGAAAAAACATAATAGATTGATGGCCACCTTACACGGTGCATGATTTCATGCATGAGCCTATGCATGATCGCATCAGAAATAATATCTGCATGCATGACAATTAGGTGATGAAAATCGGCCTCGGACGGTGCTTGAAGTCCATGCATGCTAAACTAGGAGGAATCTGCACACAAAGGAAGTACAGTGGCATCTTTTTTGAGTTCCACAAAACACACGATCACTGTTTTCACAGTGTAAGCAAATGTGCAAATGTTTTACATGGTAATAAATACCAACACTTACTACTTTCAACTTCTAGATTTATGGCTAATTGTAACTCAGGACTTAGTTGAATTATCACACGCACAACATTTTTATAATCTATCCACCTCAATACATTTCGTAACTGCTTGTTAATCATGTGCTCTAAGTAATGGCAACAAGATTTTTTAGCTTTATAGTGGTATGTTCCTATTTCACATAACGAACATGACCAACGAGCTCTGATCATGCATGCATGCTGAGGAAAAAATTAGAGCATTTTCTAATTTTCCTGTGCATGATCCCACCATTTTGGGAGATATTGTTTCCAACGAGATCATGCACGGGATCATGAATGATACCATACACCATGTAAGGTGGCCTAAACACAAAACTCATGGCCTAGGTGGGACTCAGACCCATAACTCTCGGGTTAACCGTTGAGAACAGTACCCCCAGGCTAACGTAACCAGTGACAGCAGTGGAGACCACCACGGCCTGCCCTGCAAAAACTTACCAGGTTTTTACCTCACCCCGGACACGAAGAACTGTGTCCAGGGATAGGGCGAACCTCTTTATGTAACGGAGGTGATGAACGAGGTGTGGTAGTGGGTGGGTGTGAAAACCCCTCACGGCAACAACTCTTTTACGTGCATTACAAGAGGACCGGAATATCGGGAACAGAAAGGGGAGGTGTAAGGACCGCCTCGCCCTCCCCAGCTGAAGCCTCGGGCTTTCTTACCCCATCCTACCATGAAGAATTCTGGTAGGCAATGGATGGAACCTTGAGGTAATGGAGGTGTAGATGGAGGGGCAGTAGTGGGAGTGCTAAAGGAACCCATAGCGGCGACTTGTCTAACGTTGTTGAAGTAGTTCGACTAACATCAAGTACCAGGGGCAATGGGAACCCTCTGAGTTCTCTCGGACCTGTCAGATTGAGATCGGTCTCCTGGGGACTTGTGGTCCCTGGCTGGTAGTAGATCCCTATGGGGGAAGTGGGCCTTAGCCGGGGGCCCCCTTGGTAGCTCCGTTATAAGTGAAAACTTCAAAGGGGCGATGGGGGGGGACCCAACTAAGTCATGCAGTTTGGGAGGGGGGGTGAACCCGCTAACCAGGGGCATAGCTTTATTGATTTCCAAAATTAAGTATGTGCAAGTCCGTCTCTCTCAATTTGTCAGGAATAGATCAAGGGTACAGGATAGGAGGAGAGGAAAGGGATGAGGAGAGTAAATCTGATTTGACTCTGGTTTCAAACATGCTTGTTTTCAGCTTGGTGTACCAACATCCACCGACTATCTCTAGTGTAATGTTTAGCCTATTGCTGGCTTATTGTTGTGATGTTGTGTACTGGCCATTTGTTTCATATTTGTTGATGTGGAGTAGAATTTTGGATGGTTGATTGTTGGAAAGTTTTTGTTTGGTGTTTGTGTAGGGGAAGAGCGGGGATTGTTGTCTGGAGGAATAGTGGGGACTATTGAGTGCGAAGTGGGGGAGTGTGAGTGAGAAACGAGAGAATAAAGACGTGAATTTGGAAGCGTTTTTTTTGTTTACTCCCAATAATGAGAATGGTACAAATAATTCTGATATTACACTAGCCTCTTGCCCTCCCTCTTTGTCCATGCCTTTCACTCACCCTTTCTGCTTACCACCACCCACACACACACACACATAGTCTTTTGCAACCACCCCCTATCCTCAGTTGAGCAGGAAGATAGCAGAATCCTCCCAACCCACACCCATTCTGATTTCAAGTCTGCATTATGGGAATGTTGGGGCAAATGCGACAGGGAAAGTGGAACTTCCATATATTAATTTAAATAGTACATTTCATTATTTCTATATGGACCTTGTAATTATTTTTCAAGATTATGATTTAGTAATTGCATCATTTTTGGAATTACATTATGTACATTCCAACATTCAGTTTGTTTGTGATTGATAGTATAGGGAAAGAACAAAAATTTACTTTGGCATTCCTCTCTTATGATGGTAAAATATAACATCTTTTAAATGTGAGTTTTAGATGAGAAGCCACTAAATATATAAATGCAAATAGTCCATAATCATAAAAGCTGAACAAACTTGGAAGGAATAACATGTGAGAGGAAATCAAAAGCTTAAATGAGTCATGCACATTCATTCACAATTAAAAGGCAAAAGTTAAAGATATGTATCAACATAAATAACATTGTTCATGTGGGATAATTACATTCACATTTATCATTTCATTTTGCCCTTTCCTTGAACTACAACCTTGTCATAATGGAAGGGTTCATATATTATAATGACCTCAAAAAATCAATTCTGCCAGGAGCAAAACAATTATGGTCCTAATATGGTAGGACCCATGCCTGTTAGAAAGATGGGTTACTGCAAAGGGTTTTCATCTCAGTGGGGTGACAATTTAAGTGATGTCTTCATATAAAACACGATTGAGGAAAACATTGGGAAACCACCTTAGTTATTGTTTTCCTTTAAAATCTGGATGGATGCAGTAGATATTTTAATCAGTGCAACTATGAGACTAAGTCCCACAGGGACAGGGGTCTTGTTTAGCAGACGGGAAGCTCTGTCCCCAGTGGTCATCATATGAAATCCTTTGTAGCCAAATTTAGGACAGAAGAGAAATGAACACGAATGAAGACTGCAACTTCTGCAGTAGGGACGTGAAAGTTATAATGATGTAGAAGTCAGAAAACTTCAATGAGAAAGACATTTAAGATAAGTTGGTTTTCCTGAGATAAGGTGAGGCTTAGAAAATAGTGAGGCTTACTTAAAAGATAGTGACATTGTACTTTATTTTAGAGGTGATGAAAGTCAGCAAGGGATAGAATAAAGAAGGAGAGAGACAGGTGTGCTCACTATCACCACTGGATTCAATGTTTACTTAAAGAAGACCGTTAAGGACACCAAACAAAAAGTGATCGACAACCTGCATTTTACAGTAGACACTCATACTACCAGAAAAGGAGGCAGGATTATGAGATGGCTTTGGGGTACATGGAAAATGGAAAAAATTAGTGAAATTTAAGTTTAAGCAAGAATAAGACTATGGCAATGGTCTGCATCAGGAATAGGTAAAGGAATCATCAAATAGAACTAGGAATGGATAATTATGCAGGTGAAAGAATCATTTAGGTAGCAAGAACACCTTATAGACCTCAATGGCCAATGACTTCATAGATCATTCTTACAGTTTGATGGAGTTTATCTTCTGTAACTAGTAAGAGTAATAGGATGCCATATTATAGAATATTCTGTTCACAAGATAGATAAATTATGATTTAAAATAACTTACCTAAACAAGTTCCAAAAGTTATTTTAGTATAAGGTAAATATAAAAGGCCTCATAGCATTCAAAGAAAATAACTGAAAAATCAGGAAGAGAGTGAAAGTGACAACTAGAAGTCCTGCACTGTACGTGTTTATGGTTATGTGAATATAATACTACAGAGCCATAGTAGATTTTAACTTAAAAAGTTTTATAAACTATTAGGGTTACTTCTTGACTCACCCTCATTAAATTCAAATTTATATGGCTCATCTGGATTTTTTTCTTCCCTTATACCTGAAAGTTACATTGATATTTATAATAGGAATACTGTAGCTATTACATTTTAATTTCCCAATATTTGCAAAACCTTTCATAACATGGTTTCTTTGTGAGGTTCCTTTGACTGCATTCACCAGTGAGATGGAATTAGGACTGAGTATTTTTAAACATTTTCAATTGAAGAGTTTGGGATCCTAATTCTTGTCCCATTTCTTATGGTTTACCAATATGACTCATTACTGCAAAGATAAAGACTACCCTGTGGGCACTGGTATATTTTATACCTCAGGGGTATAGGAAAGATGCCTATGCGAAGGAGAAAGAATACATATGGAATAAAAGAACCTCATTGCAATTCCTCTATTCTGCAAGAAACCATTTAATTACAATTGCAGGTACAAAATTTGTCAATGTATCCATAATAAACTAGCCAAAATCACAAATATATTATTTTAAAAATATTTTTTTAAACTCTATCAGAGTTGTACACTCCTGAAAACTTTAGAAAATTAAAAGCTACTTGTTCAGGAGCATAATGACACATATTTGTTTCCATTTATTTGTGTTAAAAATAAATTAGCACCACATCATGAATGTTGTTCCTTCAACTTAATTTTCATCATAACCACTTGCGTTGCCTCTCATATCATTATGTTCTTCTGATAATATTGTTAATAATCTTATAACTACTTTTCTATAAGAAATGATTTCAGGCTTGGTGGAATTCTCTCATCATTGAAGGATTTAATTTATAATTAATATATTTCTCTATAATGATTCCAGCATAACATATATGTGTGTCTGTAATTATGTTACATACCATCAAAGATTGCATAATTATACATAGCATTAAACTGTAATTATGTTACAGCATTACATATATGTGTCTGTATATTATGGTTTACCAGCAGGACTCAATACCAGTACCTCTTTAGAGTGTGGCATTATATGGACCTGTAACCCCATCCATGAGGAAGGATGACAAGATTAGAGGCTTTTGAAATGTGTGTTTAGTGAAAAATGGAGGAGGTAAAGTGAATGCAGAGGAAAACTAAGGAAGAAATGTTAAGAGTGGTGAGGGAGTAGAGGAAACAGTGTAGTGAAATCTTAGGTAGGCAGGAAAGGTGGATGGAAGTATACCCAGAGTTATGGAAGGTAGAATGTTGAGTAAGTGAGGTACAGTAGGGAAAGAATATGTATTTAAAGATAGAATGGTAGCTTGTAATAATTATGCAGAGTTGTATAGACATCTGTGTTATGGTGGGGCACAGTAATCCTAAGCACATCCAATCTTCAGACTGAAAACTAAAGATGATGATCAATTTAGGTGGCTTAGCACTGTCCTGACTGGTTCTGCCTTCTTTATTTGATCATGATTGACTCATTTCTGTGAATAGATTAGGAAAAAAGGCTGAAGAGCCATCAACAGAGACGGAGTATACTTAAATAAGTTGGGAACTGATGGGACTGATATCAATGCATGAAAGTCTTTAATTGTGGGAGAGATTATGTATTTTAGATTGAATGGTCCCTGGTAGGAAGTATGTTAGCAGAATTGAGGAGGTATTCATGTTAAGGTAAGGCTAGGTAGTTCTAATTTGGAGTTCATAAAAAACCTACCTTAATGGCAGATTGCCATTCACTCACTAGTTAATTTACGGATGGTGAACTGAGAAAAGGATTTCCACATAGTTATGCCTGATAATATACAATTTAGATGGTGAACTATTTAATATTTTTAAAGATGCCTTTAATATAGAAATTAATGCATTAATGTATCTGTGGTGTAAACGGTGACTTACATTTCCATGATGTTCATTTTTCTATAAAATTGTCTGTTGACTCTTTATGTTTTTATTCATTATATTTAATTCTGGTTGAATTATCTTTCTAAAACGGAATCAATAGGGAACTTATTATGTTTTTCTTTAAAATGACTTGTTACAAATTCTAAAAACTTATTCTTTTATAAACTACTAGAAATTTTCATTGGTCATAATATCGAATGGAAGAATCAGATTCACTAGATATCTATTCAGTATCGGCCTAAATATTTTATTCCTAATTAACTATTAGTATGGAATATAAATTGCCTCTCAAATGTTGCATGATCATTTGGGAAAGGTTACTGGCTAAAAGAAGATAAAAAATGTTAATCAGAAGGAAAGTAGAATTACATATAATTTAAAAAAATTATCAAAGA
Organism: Rhinocypha anisoptera; assembly: GCA_011762765.2. Taxonomy (NCBI): domain Eukaryota; kingdom Metazoa; phylum Arthropoda; class Insecta; order Odonata; family Chlorocyphidae; genus Rhinocypha; species Rhinocypha anisoptera. Next base: position 11,580 of record WURS02041534.1, read on the forward strand.
AAATAAATAATGAATTTAGAATGATATCATAAAAATACTGTGATGTCTCACATGTAATCTTTATTTCTATATTACACATGTTTCTTGTATTATGACTGTTATGCGTATAATATAATGAAACTTTTGGGATTAAATGTTTTATGCATGTATAAATGTCAATTTCTATGCATCAAGGAATTATATTTTATTTTTTAAGTTCCTCCAATTACATATATGTGTGTCATTGTGAAATGACTAGGATTAAAAAAAAAATCCTTAGGTGTTTTCTTCATTTTCATTTTTTTATGTAATACTAATAATGAAAGTTCAAACCTGGAAGTGAGTAGTGAAAGAATCAACTTCTATTGAGTATTGCCCTGGTTGAGTTTTTGATTGTGTTCAAAGTACATATATTCTGTAGAATATATCTAGCATATTAATTATTTATCAAATGACTCGTTTAAGTTACAAGCCAGTCATTGACTGTTACTCATATAATTGTGCATATTAAAATTTAATATATCTTTATATTTTTTCTGCATAGTTCTTTTGGACAATGACTGGTTCATCTCACGTGTAGCTGGGAATTCCCTTTGGCTAATTGCATTGGGATACTATGTCTATGTCACATTTCTTGGATATAAATGTAAGTAGTTTAATAAAAATGTACCACTTTACTTTAAATCTTCCTGAAGTTGTTGATTGTCAAGCCTAATTTATGATAAATTGATACTTCATATCAGTTATTTAGATGTATATTCTTTTGGTATTTAAAGTCATTTGAACAACTATTACTGTCTTTTCTCTTTAACAGCATTACCCATTCTCCAAGGGACTCAGGTATTGTTGTACCCATTAACAGCTCTACTTCTTGTATACATAGTCACCATTGTTATTGGATGGAACATCAGCCGTAGTTTCATGGACTTTTACCATTACAGAGTTGTATAAGGTGAGAAAATATAATTAAATCACTTGAAAAAATTGCTCAAACCATCTGAGAATGAAAGGTATTCTGATCTTCCTAACAGTAACCACTGAGATGTAACACCACTGAAAAATTTTTGCCATTCCCATTATTAAAATCCATTTTCTTTTATGATGGAATCATTTTCTCAATAAGTATTTGTCATGTTGATCCATAAATTCATTGTGCATATCACCACCACTCCAATTTTTATAACAATTAAAAGCAGGTTTCTATATGACTCTCTTAACTTCTGAAAGGCATTATCTTATGTATTTTGGAAAAAAATAATGACTATTGGGAAAAGCACATAATAAATCTGTAATGTAATACCAAGCAATTTATACTATTAATTTCGATTTATGCTCAGATGCTTAGTAGAACTGTGAGGTATGTGGTATAAAAGGTGGTGGAGGCTTAAAATACATTTGTCCATTAACTCCCTGCTCAATTATTCCACCAGCTTAGTTGGTATAATTTGAAACATAGAGAAAAATTTAAGTCAAAGATAATAACTTCTATCAATTTGAATGAACTTGATTATATTGCTCAATGAATCTTGGTGTGGTGAGGAATTATACAAACCCATTCTTCTAAATAAAGTGCCTAACCAATCCCCATTAAGTGTTTTGTCGTAGGGATGTAGATCCAGCATTTACTTATTGGCAACAATAAACTACTTGGTAATTTAATACAGTAATTCCATATCAGTTTCCTGCCATCATTCAAGAATTAAATAAATGTTGATTGGTCTTATATATTCTTGATTCCGTTGTATAATATTCTTGTCAAAAAAATTTTATCCATTGATTGATCCGTGATTATTGTTTAAAACACATATTATGATAAAATTACAAAAAATTAAAATGATTGTAAATGACCCTGAACTTGAAAAATGGGAAAAATATATCATCACCATCACCATGTCTGGATTTTTCCACATTTTTCTGTCACTCCAGCTCTGTTCTTCCAGGAGGGCCTCCAGTGCCATCCTCTTTCCCCCTTGTTCTTTTTTAACTCGATCTATCCATCTTGTTGTCAGTCTTCCTTTCTATCTCTTTCCCCCATTCATCTGGTCCTTTAATACTCTTGACATATCTATGCAAATGTAATTTGTCAATCAGTGAAATAAAATATTATTGTTATTGAATTTTTCACATGCCTCCAGGACCTACCTTAACACATCTCTAGGTCTTTTCCTGTTCCTCATCATCTTATGGAAGATATTCTTGTTTCCTTTGAGGTTATCTTTTAACTTGTCTCTTAAATTATTCTCAGGCTCTTTACTTTGCAAGGTCTCAGGCTCTTTACTTTGCATCTTGCCCTGCTGCCTTTAGTTACACACTGTTTGTACTGCTTTTTTAAATAATGCTTATATTTTTTATATAATGCTAAGTCACGCGATCAATTTTCTGTTTTTATGCCATTTAATGCATAAGTCTTATATACTCTTTTATATACTCACAGGTTGATCACATGCCAAAGAAAATATATCAGTGGCGTCCTCTCAAGAAGTCCATGTAACAGAGTGGTATTCTGAGTGATTATCTCATAATTCCAGACTTTGTCTCAAAAGACGAGCTTTTGTCATCAACAAAGTGGCACTGACAATAGACTAAAGATGTCGTTGGAAAAATTTGGTCTTTTATGCAGATAAGGTCAAAAAATGGATGTGACTCCTCTAAACACAAGACGTGTTCATGGTCATATCATATGTATGTATGTATTTGAGTGACTTATATTTCCTGTTATGATATGATAATAAATTTAATTTTCTTTTTATTGTTCTTAATATTCTTAAGCGATTGGATTTGGTCGGTGGCTGTTGATGCACCCAGGACAAATTTGGAAATTTTACTTTCAACATCCCTATTAAGTTTACATTAGTTAGTTAATGCCAGAAACAAAGTATGCATGTGGAATTTATTCCATTGCTAGTTTCCCACCGTGAAAATATCTGTGATAATCATTAGAAATACTATTAATGGTGTTGTGAAAAACAGTGAACAAACTTCTGAGTGTGCAAAGTCATGTTCTGAAGGGTCTTAGTTTATAACATGGGTGTCGAAAATGGATGATGAATATTAGAGAATGAACTGTGAATATTGTGAGGGATGCATGTTTGTGTTCTCTGAACTTCAGATTTCTTCAACCACAACCAAGCTTTTTTAAATGCTGTCAACACATAGTCTTTTCTTCAGAAGATGGAAGGTTTATGCACATCATTTGCTTGCTAAATAAACATTTTCTGCCTGTACAGTGGTTCTTTGAGATGCAAGTTTAATTTTTTCTGTGACTGAGCTCATACACCAAAATCTTGTATCCCAAATCAATTTTCCCCATTGTAATTAATGAAATGTGATTAATTTGTGCCAGCCCCCAAAAAAATCATTCAAATTTTTTTGTTAAATATTTTCAACATGAGAAAAATAGACTTAAAATGAACATATATTGTATGCAAACAAAATAAAACCTCTTAAACGATAATCTAAAGAAATAAATATTGGCAAAGCCAATTAGTGTATGGTACTATTAATTTTTTCTTTCCCCTCACTTTTGCATAACTTTATTTTCTTCTTCAGCAGTTATTTTCTTTTTTGCCTCGCTTTTGTCATTTTCATTCACAAGGTGTTTCCATAGAAACTGTCCAAGGATCTTTGTTTCCCTTTTTCTTTTAGAACATCTCTGAAATGAGCTAGGCAAGTATCATTAAATAGCACCACAGCAAGACCAGTTATTACCATTCCTGGCTTTTTCTTTTCGACAAAGTCTGAAACTTGAACAAGTTGACCTACTCACAAAAAACTCCCTGGTGACCCACCATGCCTTAGGGTTTGCCCACAACATAATCCATAGCTTGGCTTTTAAAACCTTATGAGTCTTGAAGGCTTTAGGGTTTTCTCAGTGGTATACAAGCAGTAGCTTGACCTTAACAGTCACCACTTTCATTTGCACACAGTGTAAGAGAGTCAACCTATCCTTTATGGGCTTGTGACCTTGCATCTTCTTTTCTTCTGTCGTTATTTAAAGATCCGCTTGGCATTTTCTTCCAGAAGAGCCCTGTCTTGTCACAGTTGAACACTTGTTGGGGATGTATCCTTTGACTTCAATCAATTCAGCAAAGGTTGTGAATCAGCACAGTTACGTAGCTTTGAAATATTTTTAATGCACTTAGCTGGAGTTATAGCATTTATCGAGTCCTGCTTCAGAATAGTACATATCATAGAAGTTGTGCGATTGTACTGAGTTTCCAAGTCTATGACTCTTTGTACCTTGCTCATATTTTTTCTATTATCTCATACTTTAATATTTATCTCACACTCATTTGGATATTATCTCTTTCCTTTTCTCACCACTGTTCTTTACACTCATCTTCTTAGGACTCGTGTTTTTTTTTAAATAGCTAAATAACTGTATATACAGAAAAAACACAAAATTCATACAACACCACAGAAATGTTTCTGCAGTGATGTAAGCAGATGAATCGATGAATGCACAAGACTTGCAAATCTGAGCGTTGACTCCCTATGCCAACTGGCTGTGACGTAAATGAGGCTGGTCCATAACTCAAAATATGACTCGTACGAAACTCAGGACCCTAGTGATGGCTTAACCCTTTTAGTGGCAGCCCCTATCATCTGGTGTATGCGAAAAATTCCAGGGTTTTTTGTATACTTGTTAATTTACACATTTAAACAATATAATATACATTTATAAAAATTAATTAACATAAATTTTTTTACACTCCAAGCACTTTTAGAGTAAGTAAAATATTTCATTTATATTTGAACCTCCTAAATAATTTAAAAAAATTATTTATAAAACAAAAACTCGGGCTGATAGATCGGCCCATGGCATTTTTCGCACATACCCCTAGGGCCGATAGATTGGCACTGGCACTAAAAGGGTTAATTTGAAAAATCTCGTACGTTGGGACACTCGTATCTCAAGGTACTAATGTATTAATATTGAGACCACTGGAATGTTTGAATATGACATACTTCTTTAACATTATGAATTGAAACAGCTTGGATGCTTAATTGACAGAGGGTGTATGTCTATTAATATCAATGATAACTTAAAATGGATGAATCGTTGGTTTTCTGGTTACTCCTGAGTTTATTTGTGCTGTTGGATGAAGGTTTCGTCAATATTCCAACTAGCATCAACAGGCCCAAATAGGTAATTCAAAATTTATATCAACACTCCAGTGTTAATATCTTTCACAGATGTACCATAGCCGAAATCAATTCTTTAAATCACCTTCAAACTTTTGAAATCTCATTTTGGCAATCGGGAATATTTTGTTATTACAGTGCTCCTAGTTTCACATTTGGATTATTTCAAATGGTGTAAAATTACAAACTGTACTTATTTTCCTGTCAAAAGCATCTTGATGATAGTATAAAGGAGTCATATTTAAAAATTCATATTCTTTAAATTTCCAATTTTCTTTTAATTTCTGAAAGTGATATACATTTGGAAAAAAATTAATATAGCTCCTTCCTGTTAATACTCTTATGTTATTTACCCCTTCTGTACATATTGTGCATAAGTACCAACATTTTATTTGTTCAATTATTTTCTCAACTGAAGAATGTAATAAGATATCATCTTTGACCCTACTATGTGGAACCCCTTCATGATGCACAGGGTAAATAAACTTTGCAATTTCACAAATAAAAGTTTTATTGTGCAACCGGTTTCATTCACTTAGCGAACATCAGCAGGTGACGGCAAATTGATTGGTGGAATTGCAAGTTTAATTTATCCTGTGCATCTTGAAGAATGTGAATTTAATTCATTGGAAACACACAAACTGCATTGCAGAGCTGCATGATATGTGTCAGCTTTTCAAAATATTACATCAAAGTTCTTTGATTCCATTGTCAATTCAAAATGTATTATAGACCCACATAAATGTGACTTGTGTATTGCAGGTGTCAATAATAATATTTTGAAGTCAAAATTAAAGTTTAGCTTTCTCACAATGCAGAAGTACATTCACAGTGGTTGAGTCACCACTGATGTGACTAGAACACACAACTAGAAAATAAAACTCATTAGATAAAATTAATCATAAAGCAACATTGATGCTTGTGCACATGATTTAAATTTGTCTAGGACATTTGGGCCAATTATCAATCACCAAATTCTATGGTCTAATGTCTGTGTCAACTCCAACATAGGTGAGTACTTAAAATATCTCGAATTTGCAATTAATGGTTATAAATCAGTAATATGTTTATATTACAATTTAACTAGAAGGATCGTCAACATATCTTGGGAATGGAGCTGGGTCAAGGGAGTTTGCATTTGGTTGATGTACCTGATGGGGCTTCAATAAAATTACTTTTTGCTGTAAATATAACTTCTTTTATTTTAGTTCTAGAATTCTACATTCTATTCAAAAGGAAAATAACCATTATGAGGAACATTGAGTGAACTTGTTTCAACTCAATGGAAAAATTTGCCTTAAATTGGACAGTGGTTAAATTGACGAAGAAAGATATTACAGATGTCACAGAAATAAAGAAGAAAGATATTAAAGTATATTAATTATAAATAAAGTTTATATTAAAGTATATTAATATATAATTATTAGAATATTAAAGAAGAAAGATATTAAGTTTTTGGATCCTTTGCAAGAACCAATTGGAAGGAATTAACTGGAAAATTAAAAAGTAATATGATTTATTCATTGACTATAACACATTGCATTTCCCACTGAAAAATGTCACTCTAGATGAACTTGATAATCTGGTCTAATCTAAAATATTTATCAAAATTTGGAAATTATTATAGCCTAAAGTCTACTAGGCCCTAGTATTTGATTGACATTAGTATGTAGTCAAAAGGATGTTGCAATCATAAGATATGGTGAAATCAAGAGAAGAAGTAAGGCAGGGATACAAACAATTGCCATTGATGTCAAATATTTACATCAAGAAGGGCATTAATGATATAAAAGGTGTTGAAGATGGGGTACAAGGAGAAGCAATCAGCATGCATGCAAGGATTTTATGATGACCCTGCCATATCAGATTTAAATGAAAGAATTAGTGTTGATGAAAAAGGAGATTAATAAATTCAACGATAAACAAGAAAGAGAGAAATTAATAATTTGTGCCTGGAGCAAAGGAAATAACTAAAAAAATAGGATATGACATAAGATGGTGGAAGAATTAAGCTACTCAAGCAGTGGTAGCAATTCTGAAAGAGGAAAGGAGCTAATAAGCAACCAGGTGAAGAAAATATTCCTTTAGAAGAAAGAACTACTTATAATGTAAGCCTGGAAATAGGGAAGATGGACATTAGGACACATATTATATGTAATTTAGGCATGGATAGTATTATCCTCATAGGATTGGTAGCAATGGAGATGTGATGACAGAAGAATTTTAAAAAGTACAAGGATTGACTGACTGACCAAAAAGGAAATAATTCAAAGAACTAGTGAAAAAATATTTTAACCCACAAAGCACAGAATATTCCTGATATCCTATTTTGGTTCCAAATGTTCCTTTTTCTTCCCAGGAATATTGTAAACAATTTAGGAATATTTCTGTGGTTATAAGCATTGGAAGTACATTTTATAGAAAATCTTGAAAACAATTAATAGAGGAACAGTGTGTATTTGCATAACCAGATAAATTAAAAGAGATATGAGATGAAAGATGATTCCTGGATATATGTCCTGGACCTTAGCCCAATAAGAAAAAGTTGAGAGCATACTTCATATAACAAATTGGGGGTTATAAAGATAGCTAAATGTTACAGATATTTTTGTACGATACTCAGATTTGTCATTTACACGATATATGCCAAGGTGATGCCTGACAGAAAAATAATTCCACTCGTATATTTATTTCTCCAGTGGTGTCAACTATGTAAGCCACCTCATTTCTTTTCAGTGTAAGACGGAGAGTGAGATTTAAGATTTAGTAAAACCAATGTAAAAATATAGTGTAATTTTTGTGTAATACACTGACCACATGTGCATGGAGAAGTAATTAAATACTTTTTTGTAAAAGATGAATAGGAAGGAAATAGCCTCTGGCCAATGATAGCTTATCGAAGCAGAAAATGTTACACTTACGAAGTTACAACCTACAAAACTATAAAGAAGTTGGTGTCATGATAGATTGGCGAACTGTCACAAACCCATCTTTGGCTCATTACTTTTGATGGTAATGAAACCCAGTGGTTCGAAACTTTGTTTTTTGGAGGAATAATAATAAGATTTATTAATGTGACTTTTTTGATCAATTTCCAATTAAAATTGAACTAGAGGATGTTAAGAAATAAGTGGACATATAATTTACAAATAATACCATGCAAGGTATGTAAAAATAATATAAAAGCTAAATCATTTCATACGTACAATCATTTGATCAATATAGAGTGGAAGAGATTAAAATAATTATGTACAACACAGTTTTCGGTCGGATGAGTATAATACAATTCGACTTAAGATTCTTGAATGCTTTCTTGTAACGCCAGAGTATGCGTATGAGCATTGCAAAAACAAAATAGGTTTTACGAAATGGCAAATTTAACTTTGCGACTAAAATTTCCTGCGCAGGCAATTCACCCTCGTAGTTCTGTTATTGACCGCTGGAAACGGTAGTGTATGTAGCGTCTCCTGTGTGTAAACTTGGTACTACCTTTATTTTAGACTTTCACCATATGACGTAAATAATATGGCGCATCGAGGTTTCGTAATTATCTGAGGTGGAATCGTAGACATAACTGGCTTTTATATCTTCTGCTGCGGTTAATTAAAAACTGACCTCTGAGCATACTTGTCTGTGAACGCCGTCTCATTTGCTGCGTTGTACCCAGACCCTCATTGACGTGTTCGTGTTGTTATCACTTTCTGCTTGATAGCCAACTCAGCTGAGTGGAAACGAGGGGCAGTTGCGGTTGTCAACATTTGTTGAGGTGAAAAGGTATCCGACCGAAGACAAAGCGTGAAAGGTAAGAAATTAGTCATGCTCTTATATGAAGCCGAAATCCATATTTTTGTTCAAAAATCATTTATCCAAGCATTAGCGTCAGTGCGTAGCAGGTTAGCTGTCAATACAGGTTTGGGGGATATGTTTACGGACGCTTCCGATACCAGAATTTTCTCCTCTGGGAACAAGTTCGTGGAAAATAATGCCGCGTATTAAAACAAATACCTGAGTGTTGAATATTTCATCTACGACTGTTGTAATCACTGTAGGATTCACTATTATTGTATTTCTGGCACTGTCATTCCTCGGAATAGAGCCAAAAGTGAGAAATCAGTGACGCTGGTAAACATAATACCGGCAGCAGTTGTGCAAAGGTGATATATATTAACCATTCGCTTGAACATTTTGTATTTGCAATACGTCATTGGTAAATTGTTTATTTGTAAAGTATATTCCTTTTTCGCATTAAGTATTCCTAGATAATGTCGCTTCAATGAAGAAATGCAAAATTTCCTTGTATCAATGTTCGAAAATGGATATTTTAATTTTAATATTCCGAAGGAATTAGCTTTTAAGATAAGTTATTGCTAGTAATGGGGTTTAACGAACATATACTAATTTCTTTGACCGATTAAAATATTTTATGCTGCTAAAGTTTACCCATGCCATTGTGAGTGACGTGATTATTAATTAGTTCGCTATTGATGAATGACAGACCTCCGGTTGAACTTTTCGTGAATCCTTGACTGAAACAAGGGCTTCTTTTGTGAAAATACAATCAGTTTTACTTCAGCAGGCCGCGTACAGAATTTTCTTTACTTGAATTGTTAAAGAATATGTAGGATGATTTGTTAACTGAGATATAACTAGAGTGTATATGATGCTAACTTATAATCTGCGGCAGGTATGTGCATGTATATGTCATCCCTTAGAGGAAATCAGGTGATGACTCACTCATTAACTTAGCCATGGCCTCCATCGACATTGTTTACTTGAATAACCGTAAGCTCTTGCCCAAGTGTATCTGCAATTTCCACACTATTCACATGCTTTCCTTTTATCATTTTGACAGTTTAAAGAGACACTATTTAATTGCACATTTTTGTATCTTTTAGGCCGTGTCTTGGCTCAAAGGTGACTTCCTAACGAAGTAACCTGAGGTAATTGACGAAGTGCACGCTCTGAGGGAAACTTTAAAACGACAGCATTATTTTAATGCAACGTCTTATAAAAATGCTCACAAGTATATTTTTTTAACCCACCGAGTATTTAAGTTATCTCCTGTTTTGATGTTTATGTGCATATTTATCTTTGTCGCGGCTTCGTTTTTCTGTACGCTTAGAAATTCCAGAAATGTAGAAACAGGCTAGCTCGTGTGAAGGGACTCAAGTTCAAGACTATTTAACCCCAATACGTACTATTCGATGTATGTCATACTCACTGGAAATAACTGCGTCAATGAATACTGCAAGGGGTCTGGAGAAACAAATATCATCTTCTGTTTACATTTCGTTTTTTGTGCCATTTGTTTACTTTATCCCCAAGAAATGTTCCTTGGCGTTTTATCGCAGGTCAGGGGCTGTTTATTCAATTATTTTATGATTTACAAACGCACGAACATTGTTTAAAATATCCGGTCGTCTATCTGAAGTCACCCTGTATGAATGACTGGAAGATATCCCCTTGATCGTTCTTGGGTGTTATTTTTTTGTTTCTGAGCCAAAGGCATCTGTGGAAAAAACGGCCCGAATATAATTTTGCATTCAGTGTCGCTCGCGCGTGCTATCGGTTGGCAATCTGGAGATTCTTCTGCCAGCGTCGTGAGTAGTTCTTTGCCAGGAAACGTGCCTCGTTGTCTCCCTGCGGATATGAAAGATCCGAGCGCGTCGAGAGACCGTCCCCCTGAACATTTCTCGGCTACCCACCAGCCTGCCGGAGGAATTTTACCGTCAGTGTTTCGGGGAATTCGTTTTGACTCGTGCTTTTCTGGCTTACTAGACTTGACGTTTCTAGGGTCAGTGACAAAGAGTCCCAAATTTGTAGCGAAGTTGAAGGCGCTTTCTCGTTTCGTTGCGTCCTCCCATCTAGTAAGTCGTTCCAGTTATTGTTTATTTACAACGCTCCCAATTCAGAGGGTCATTTGAATAAGGTCGTTATACCTTAAACGGGAACAAATTGGTCAGAGTGAGCGATTTGTACGTTCCTTTTATAGCGGTGTTTGAAATTAGCCACATCCTTGTTGCTATTCTTACTTAAGTTCCCTTTTCAAATTTGATTATTTTCAAATTAGTTTCTCAGTTCGGCACGCTCGGTTAGCTTAGTGGTCCAATCGGTGATGCGCGGGGTGATTTACGGTTACTAATGAATATGAGAATGTTTCTTCGCGGCTTTCAGAAGGGTTTGATCTCAGTTGACTGTAGTAGAGTGTGGTCGGCTTTCGAAAAACATCATGTACCATCAGCTTTTTGTCAACAAGCAAAGGCATTTTTATATCTCGCTCATTTACGGTGAGATTTGCATCAACTTGGTGACTGAATTCTTATCGTAGCAGGTTTGTTCGAGATAATCTCAACTCTCCTGTCAATAACGGTACCGCGCAAGTCGCATTAGTGCTGATTAAGTAGCGTAGGGAAAAAACTGATAAGAAAATTATAGCAGGAACCGGTTTAAAAAAATCTTATTTCATTGTTTTAAAGGAAATATTTTTAAAATATCGAAAATGCAAAATAAATCGCCACTGAGCGAAACCAAAGCCTACTGAACACGTATCGGAAAACGTAAAAAACGGAAGAAAGAAGTATGGTGTGAAAGGTCTTCATCCATATTTCTGCGACATAGTGAATTGTTGAAATGTTGGAGTTGAGATTACCAGTGTTTGGGCGACTCATTTCCCAATAAGCGATCAAGGAATCAAAAGAAGTTTCTCGAGGCACGCATAATCTAGTACCGGGAGGAGTTAACCGTTAATCTCGCAAAGCTTTGCATCGCTTCGTTAAAAAAAATGGGCACCCGAGTCGTTTTAGCATCACTTAACCACTGCATTCTTCTTTCGTACGTCATCGGCGTTCATCTTCAACGTCATGAATATTGGTCAATGTATCGTATATTTACGTCTATTTCCAAGTTGGGTAGCCAGACAGTTTTGGAAGTGTGGCATCTCAGGTCTTCCTCCGTTTGGAAAACCTCTTACTGCGTCCCAAGACGTTGACTTAACGACGATTTTCAAGAGGGGATGGTGACTCAAGACGCACTTGACCCGAAAAGCGTGGGAGCGTTGCGATAATAAGAACCCGGATGTCTGAACTTTTATTCCGAGGGTGGGAGTGAAGATCCCTTTCATAGGGAAGACCTGCCCACATTCCAGGTCATTAACTTGCCCTCCATAGCTTTTTCATTTCGAATCTGTTTCATCCACGTTTACTCCTGAAAGTTTTCACGTGGGCGCGCTCAAGTAAATCTTTACCCACCGGCTAATTTATTGTTTTTCGAAGAAATTATTCGTATTCATAAAGCTTTATGCCGATGGTTTGACGCAGTTCCTACATCACCTAATGGCTTTCCTGACGGAGCAGAAATTTGCTCTGGGAAAACACAAATTTACATTGACCGAGCAGAACAAACATTTAAGCTTACCAGAAACTATTTTAACAAACGTAGACTCGGTTGAATATTTAAGCGTCACGATGACCAAAGACCTGTCGTGAAGAATGATACTTGAGAAATGCAATGAGAAAGTAAAAGACCGCTGTTATTTTACATTTATTAATGCCACACCTAGGGTATGCGGCGAGTGTGTGGGACCCGCATGAGGCTGGATTAGCTTTGGAAATACCTCGAGTGCAACTTAGATCAGCAGGATATGTGTAAGGTTATTATGATCTACGTAGCAGTGTAACGATTTTATTTGGAGGAATTAGGTCGGGAGCCCCTCTTTGATCTTAGGATGGAACACATCTGACTCAAATTTACACAGAATTTAGTCTGTAAAAATGAGTCGGATCACTTCAGCGAATAGGTTAAAGACGTAGTCCATCCCCGTCCCACTGCGAGGGATCATACCGTGGACATAAAATGAGGGGATAAACCGTAGAGTAGATGAATTTCACATGTTATTATTCATCGTACGATTATAGAATAGCGATGAGGGCAATTAAGAGGATAAGTAGCATAGTTCTTAGGTTCTTTCATGAGTGTTATGTCTTCCTGATAACATTGATCCTGCTGCAAACATGAATTCTTGAATGTTTTGCTTAAAGTTTTTTTTATTACTAAACAGTTCTGCATGTGTGCTTAAAAGAATGCCTGCTTGGTTTGCAATCACCCCCTGCCACACGCCCTTGCGGCGGTTTTCTGGGTATTTCGTCGACGTTGATGGAATGGGATATTTTCCAATGGTGTTCAATGAGAACGACATTCATCAAATTCGCCGTAGATATAGTCAGAATATAAGACTTTGATCATTTTGGTTATCTTTCTGGTTTTCTTTCCCATTCCTAGAGTTTAATCACCGGAGATTATGTTTTCCATGATACTAATCCCATGTTCCGGGGACCCCTTTACAATAATCTCGTTACCTCGACTGGTTCTTCAAACTCCGGGCCCCTTTTGCGCCTTACGCATGTACGTTTATGCTATGTATATGGACGAATAGATGTATCTGTCTTTTTGTTGGCGATTTTTATGTTATTTTGAAACTAACGGAAATAAGTGCAATGTTAATAATTCTGGTTGTCCAGTTCCCGTCTCTTGTTTCTCCTTTTACCCCGGTTACTATAGCACCTGATTATCCAATCCTTTTAAAGGAAATTAAGGAGGTAGCCGTTGGCGTAGAAAGTGCGAGGTTTTTCTTTGAGTGTATCAGGATCTCTTCCCTCGTCGATGAATATTGGAAGTAGAATTGTACTAGCGTTATTAAGACGAGACCCGCGCTAGAAACTCGTAAATGTGAGTTTTCCGTACACGAGTGGCGTGATGGGAAAACCCCTGGGGGCTCACCCTCGGTGAAGTTCAGCAAATTTCAAAGGTTCATTAGGCTCATGCGAGCGGGATGTCTTCTATTCTCTCAGGTGTGTGTCCTTGTTTTCCCTGGGAGTGCCAGTATTTTCTCCATCGCGTGTTAGAAATGGCATTAGCATTCACTGTTCATCCACCTTTGGCCAGCATTCGGAATGCCGAGTGAAAAGTCCGCCACCTTCTTCATTTCCTATGGCCAGTTGGTTATCCGCATGCCGGTTCAGCATTAGTATTTCAAATGATTTTCAGCTTCGCTTTTTTTTCGTACTTGTCCATTTTGTCTCACAATTATAGTCTTTTGCACGTAATGTTGGACACGGACTAAGTTGAGCACGTAAGATGTTTCCCCTGTTCTTGGTGTTGCGTCTTGGCACGTTGGAAGAACGCTTTTATATAAAAGCGGAAAAGATCTTACATCAAAGTTGCTTCTCTACTGATAGGTGTAGTATTTCAAATCGCCGCTGGAAATCTTTATTGCCTTCTTTTTGCACTTAGCGATGGTGTTTTGTCCCCTGGAACCCTACAATCGGTTAGGCAGGTCTTCAATTTGAGGACTCGTCCCTTCCATTTTTGATCAGGGATTTTGTCCTTCTGACCACAATAGTTTCCAAGTGTATATTTGGGATGGATCATGTTTTATGCTTGTCTGTATCCAGCCATATACTTAATATTGTAACGAAGTAGGTAATCCATTACCTCTTATGACAAATTATTTCTCCCCATATTGGAGTAAGAGAAACACTTTGTAATTCCACACAAATTTAATTTAAAAAACACTGCCCGAGTTTCGACAGGGCTGTCATCATCAGGTGATGATGACAGTCCTGTCGAAACC
>WURS02041544.1:0-11251 GCA_011762765.2 Rhinocypha anisoptera
AGGTGGTGACAAAAACCATAGAAAACAAAAATACATAACACTCACGAGTAACTGGGTTCAATAATTTCGTTGGGTCAACCCATCTTCTTCCAGGCGAAGGTGAAAGGGATCTGACGGAAAGGATCTTGGGAAGGGAGTGGTGGAAGGGCAGAGGGACAGAGAGAGGAGATGGGGGAGGGAAGAGAGATTGGGGTGGGTATTAGAGAATATGGGGGTGGGGAGAGAGGTTGGGATGGGGGTTAGAGAAAGGAAGTCCATCTAGTGGGATTTATTAATACCAGGTGGAAAATTACTGTGATAGATGTACGAGGGTGATCTGAAAAGTTTCCGACCTCAACGTGAAGATGGCAGCACTCGAGAGGAGAATATATATAATGTTGTGGGTGGTGCAGGTAGGGGAGGGTATTGAAGGAAGAGGGAAGGCAAGGATATTTGTTGAGGAGTGGATGGGACATGGGGATTGGGCATGTTTTGCATCTCGGACGCTTGCAGGGAGAGGGTAGAGAAAAGGATGAGTTACCTGGTTTTGTGGTCATAAGGTTTAGAGAGGGGTTTTGTGGTTATAAGGATGCTGGAGAGATTGGGAAAAGGGAAGGGCATTTTGCAAAGATTTTGGTGGCAGTGAGGTTGTCGGAAAGGATAGGAAAGAGGTCTTTAAGGATTCGTTTAAGGGACTGGACCGTGGGGAAGTAGGTGGTACAGGAGGAAAGGTTTTTATTATTTTAAAGGTGCGGTTTAGGAGAATAGTGTTTTCTTAGGATTTTATTTCGTTTAGGTTCGTGGGGAGACGGAGGTTTAAATTTTGCGAGAGCATTGTGAATAGGGGGTGGGGATATTTTGGGTGAGGGTTAAGATTCCCAGAAGTACGAGTTCCATTTCAGATTTCGGTTTCTTTCCAGTTCTCGTAGTTCCATTTCAGATTTCGGCAGAAATGGATGGCGTCCGTGAGTAGATGGACGGGGTTCACTTTGGGGGTGGGGGGAAAAGGAGAGGCCTTTGGGAATATCACGGGGCTTAGGGAAACTGGAATTGGTCACTGGTGTGCCGACTGGAAGCTCGTGCGTCGGCGCTGCTTTCTGATGGGGAACAGCAGCCATTCCGGATGGGGCAGAAATATGTCCGGTAGCCTCATCTCGCAGCGCACGGCATACGGCTCGCTCCTGAAATCTGGGAAATATGTATTAATAGTGGAATGGACGATTCTGGCGGGACTTATACATTTTACATGGGGTTTCTTCCGTTGAAGACTCCCCATGGAATCAAGAATGCGATCCATACAGAAACGAAAGCATTAAATAAATACTCGAAAATAAATTGTAAAAGCATAATAATCATTACACGTATTAAAGATAGAATAATTAACATAATAAAGTAAATATTTTTCCACATAACTCCATTTTTTTCAATATTATCATCATAAACCTAGCCCACGATAACTTTCCAGGACCTTGGACCAAAGATGAAGCGAGACTTACAAAGGATTTTTTCTTAAAATGCTATTTATACCTTTTCGAGTCAAATGAGTCTTAGAACACTTGATTTTATTTAAATAATTGTCTTATAGCCAGTTTTCGGCATATCTAAGTTATAAACTCGGGTTGCTGGTAGGGTGGGTGTCCTTCTTTCACCCCCCCTCCCTACAATGTAAAACAGTTCAAATCCATTACTCAAAAAAGACCAATATATCGAATATATTAGTATTCTTTATAAGGCAATGACTGCTTATAGTACGGTTTACTGCTATTTGAGAGCTTCAATGCTATTTTAAATCATAAAAGTAATTCAATGAACCTAGCGTCTTTACTTTCTTGCTAACACTCCTAAACGGTAAACTTATGTAATTCATTTGATACTCAACGACCAATAATTGATTTGGATTATTTACATATTACATTGATGAAGGGTTTTCTAACCGCATTTATTCCTGCCGCCCTATGTCAAACAAAATGTTAAGAGGCCGCAAGAGTGCAGCACCTAGTTATCTATTTCCTTAACCCCATTGTATGCTTCAGCCTCCTGGTGAGGGATTTGTGAAACTAATACCCACGAATGCGAGATTAACAAAATCGCATTGCACATTAAAGAAAACAACATTTGATTATTAAATTGAAAAAATTAAACTCGAATGAGGTACGATACGGTCAACAATTTGGCTTGGCAATAGGTTTCGGGGTTGTTCACTGCACTTTACTCTGTTTTTCGTTTTAGGGTCAACTACTTTTTAAAATTAAAGGTATCTCTTTTTCTGATTTTACAGTATAATATCACATTGGTAAAAAATGCATGGTGTGCGCACACTACAATGATGATATAACATATTTATAAACCTTTCATAAAATAAATTCAAATGCAGAAGAAACTGTACGATAAATCTTTGTAAATTGTTTTTCCCATACGTGTCATGAAGACTTGTCGGCCCTCAATTTAACACATTTGTTACCGTAAGAGGATTTTGGTAATAAAGACTCAATACCGTGATAACTTTCCCTTAATACTATCCTTTTTCTAAGCTCAGTGGCCAATTAGTTGCCACCTAAAATGCAGGATCCGTTCCAAAGGTGGACAGGTGATAACGGTAGTAGAACTAACAGACTGGGAAAAATCTCCCTAATACAAGCACTGACGATTCAACAAAAAGTGTACTCTAGAACAATACAGGATGAGATTTGAGATAATGATTCGGGAGACTCATACTAATCGGTTGAAGGAAATCAAGTGTAAATTTTCTATATATTATACTCTCGCGAAAAAATAAAATAACTGAAGGCGTAAACCATCTCCACGGTTAATTATTAATCGAATATAGTTGGACGACGTCGGAATAATTCTCTTCCAACATCATGGATAAATAAGGTGTCGTTTTTTCTAAAAAATCGGAATACATTTCAAAGTAGGAGCCGCCATATGTGCGCCGCGTGTAGCGGGGAGTAACTTTAAATAAGCTTCCTTTGACTCTTCTCTTAAAGGTCGGAGTGGCCGTGTGGGCCAGAGGCGGTGGGTGTTCACTGATGAAGGTGAGCATATCACACTTACTCTAAATTTCTTTCGGCCAAGAAGGGGTTGGGCACGTCCGTTGTAGCTGCCCCCTGGGGTTTTCAGAAGTTCCATCTAAAGTTGGACTCTCTCGAGTGCCTCCAATACAGAGGTTTTCAGGCCCTGTACGCGGCTTGGTATATTCGGCGTGTAAACGCTCCTTTAGAAATTTCTCCGACTTATTTTTGGAATCGTTTTTTAGTATTTAAGGTTTTTTGGTATAAATGGTGGCCTTGCCAATGGTGGAATGCTCAATGACGGGTGTTAATATTGTTAATCATGGTTTGCTATGATGTCCGTGTGAAGCAGTGGTCAAACCTTCACACCGTTCGGTGGTTCGAGACCGGCTTGAGGAGAATATTTTTTCACTCCAATTTTTATTTTATTTCATTTTAACGACAGTGAATTTTCATCGACAGTGTATTTGAGCTCAATAACTTGTTTTTTGATACTTTATCCAGTAGAATTATCGAATTTCTTCATATGTTTCATGATGAGTTTTATTTAATTCTAACCATATCTCTTATTTTTATATATTTCATCACCATCTGTGAAATTATACAAAATGGAATTGAAAGTTTCACCAAATTGACTTAGTAAATTAATAATGAAGTAGGGGAAGTAAAAACACTTGTGATTCCGCTTGATATAATATCGAGTGGATATTATTACCTATAGATGAAAAATAAGAAAGAAATATTCTTATTCCAAGGAGAAAAATGCCGAAGGAAGTACTTTGACATTGACGATATAACAATCTGAATATATTTTTACAAAATACTTTTTAATGCACATGACAAAATATTTTGGAGGTATAATTATGAAAATATAGGTGGGTGGTATAATCTACGACTACAATAATCTAATAATGCACCTACGACGTTTAGGAAATGAAACCTGACCATAATCTATTTGGTACGTAAAGTTAACTAATAAACTAGAAGATAAATATGGAAAACAGTATCCAAGATATAACGGAAATGGATTAAATGAACAGGAATAACGATAGGTTAGGTTCGATCATGTTGCAAAATGAGAAAATGAGTAACAAATTCACAGTAGACACTATAGATTATGAAATAAAATACATGTTGATGTGTACAGTTATTATTTGCAAAATGTTCAAGTACCATATCACACGTTCATATTCATACATTCATCATATTATAACATCATCATCATTAGTACTTCAATCCCAAGATTGGTTGGCTGCAGCCCTTCCTCCTTTCCTATCTAGTGCTAGCTCTCTTTCTCCTTTGTATTTCTTCCTTCTAACGTCTCTATTAATTTGCCCTATATATTTGTCCCTCGGTCTTCCTCGAGGGGATCTCCCCTATATTTTTCCTTCTATTATATTCTTCACGAACCCATTATGTTTCAGGATGTGTCCCATCCATTTTATTCTCCATTTTCATATTGTACCCCACAATGCCTTAGTTTCCTCCACTCTTCTGTACACTTCCTCGTTCCGAATTCTGTCAGTCCACTTGACTTTCAGCATTCTCCTCCAACATCATGTCTCAAAAGCTTCTTCATTCTTCTTTGGTCTTTTTTTCCAATAGTCCATGTCTCTGATCCATAGAGTGCCATTCCCCATACGAATGTTTTCACATATTGCTTCCTTGTTTGGAGTGATATTTTTCTTGAGCTTAGTAGTTGCCTCTCCGCCATGAATGCCTTCTTAGCCCGAGCTCATCTACATTTGATATCCATGGAGCTTCTTCCATCCATTGTAATTCTGCTTCCCGGGTAGGTGAAGGATTCCACTTGTTCTAATTTCTCTCTTTGTAGCTCGACGTCTGCACTCAAATTTCTCTCTTCCGCATACTAGTATTTTAGTCTTCATTCTATTTATTCTAATGTTGTACTCATTCAGTACTTTTTACATTGTGTCCAAGGTACTAATAGGTAGTCATTAAAAAAAAAATTAACTCCTTAATCGCATGGTCTCGTTATTCACAGAAATATCGTTATTCTCATTTCGGTCGATCATCCATCGTGTAAGGATCCTCCTGATGATGCTGCAACGGTCGTGGACGAGAATAAAGTTTTGAGTGGAAATCGCCACTTTTCTGTTTCCCCAACTATGAAGGATTTCCACAAAGTTACGCCTGAGACCGTTGCTCTCCTTGTATTTCTCCTTCATGAGTCGAGTCTTTTACACTTTCATTACAACATTCGACCCGCTTTTGCTCCTTTCTCTTCGTGAGGAACCAGGGTGCGGGATGAGTACTCTGGGCAAGAGGGGATGGTGGAGCGGTAAAATCGGCTACATGTCGAGAAGGAGATAGAGAGAATGCTCCAGCGGGGAGGACGAGAGAGGGGAGTGGGGTGGACCGAGAAGAAAGATATGGAAGGATGGGGATAGGTGTTGGCGATGCAATCAAAAGTCACTTGGTGGACACTGAAAGATAAATACTTGTTAATTTCCTCAAATCTGTTTGGTACCACTCGTGTTTAGACAGTCATGATCAGGTGAACTACCGAAAATTAACAAAACAACCTACGCATATCAAGTGTTTACACATGCACGTTCGATAATTTCCTGCAGTTCACCCGATGATGACGGAGTGAAGTCGAAACGCGGCTGTTCCCACATGGATTCGTGGAAAGAAACCAAGTGGTGTTTGTTTATCTTTTATTACGACGAGTCCTCGGGCGTGGGAGGAACGGGAAAGGGGTTGAAAGGAAACGGCGTGCAAGGTAGAGGAATAGCAGGGGTAATGACGGGATGTGACGATAAAAATTGCATTCGCGACGTCAAAGATTCCGACCCACAGCTGTCACTCCGCGCCCTCGACCACTCGTCATAATCGTACATGTCGCCCCTTTATCGTGGGGTCCCTCCGTGTATTTTATTTATCGCTAGCGGGATAGTAAAATAGGCCTTTACATTTTAATAAACCTAATAGTAGAGGTCGATACTTTGTGAAAACCCATTATACGCTGGAATATATATATATATTTAGATTTAAAAATATAACTGTTTTTTCCAAGAAAATTTTTTATTTCAGGCAACCGGTTTCGCCACAATTTGGGAGCTGCTGATGCTACAGTGTAGAGAACCGGTTGCCCGAAATAAAATAATTTTCGTGGAAAAAAGCAGTTTCATTTTTAAATCTTACCTATTCTTACTTTACATTTTTAAAAATGATAATATGTTTCTAAACACCAAAAATAAAACGAATGGTATTAAAAATAAAGCATTTAAAAAGTAATGATGTATATCACAAGTTAATTCAATGACTGGAAGTGCCAAAAAATTAAATTACGGAAATAAATTTATTTAAAAACGAGACAGCCATCTGTTTTTGCTTTTCAACGCTTACAGTGGCTGTGTGTTGATTGCCGGCTGTGAAGGATGAGGCAATATCAATTCCATGGGGGGAAGGGGCAGGTATGAGAGGGAGGCACACGAGTGAGTGAGAAACGGTAGGTGAGAGATGGGGCTCTTCTCTGGGGTCATACATAGAGAAAGAGAGAGATGCGACAGGCGGGGGCCGATGCGGAAGTAATGAAATGGAGAAGAGAGCTTCTTCTTGACTGCGGGCGTTTTGGCGAAAGGGTGGGGCACGCAGGGAGGGAAAAATTGGGGAGGGTGGGGAGTTCGGTGGTTCTGTATGCGGCCATTCATGAGTGCATAGAGGTCCACCCAATTAAGGGGACAGATGGGCCTCTGTTTTGGTCTTGTTCTCAAAGACATGCCCTTGGGTTATCTTACTCTATGGTAAGACTGAATTTTTGTTTGCCTTATATTGACGTGGAATATTCAACAAAATAATCTCTATTACTACTTGGGTTTCGACGTTACTAAATAATCATCAGGAAAGAAAGTGGTGGTAGGAGTAACGATGCAGTAACATCGAAACCCGAGTAGTAATAAAGATTATCTTGTGGAAAATTGCACATTTTTAATATTCATTATGATAAAATTGAATCATATCGCGCCTGATACTTCATTGTTTATTTCTTCGACGTGGTTTAAACACGTTGGGGCTATCTTGCGTTGCATAGGGTAAAAGGTATATTTTTCTTCACAACATTGCGGGAACGAATTATTTTTATTGAAAAAGGAAGCTTATGCAAAATGACAAGAAGAACATGTAAGATGTGGACCGATATATATATAATATATATTTATATAGGTACACTCACACATTCCAAAATTTTCGAGCCTCCGCTCTTCGTCAGTGAAGGAGTAAGAATAGTACGGAGGTATACAGCGTTGTAGAGGGTGATAGGGTGGGGGTGGAGTGTGGATAGAGGGTAGGGGCAAGTGAGTGGAGAGAGTGAGTTTTCCACGAGTATATACATATACTCATACTTGTATATAATTCAGGAAAACTCAGACGAGCAGCAAACACGAACACACGCACACACTTATACATACACACGAATAGAAACAGATAATAAAGAAAGACACACATCACGAAGAGATATTTCGGGCCTTGCTTGCCACTTCGTCGATTCTCTCAGACCGACGAAGGTGAAATTAAGCCCCGAAATACCTCTTCGTTATGTCTTTCTTTATTACCTGTTTCTACGTGTGTATGTGTATAAGTGTGTGCATGTGTTCGTGTGTGTGCATATATATATATATATATATATATCTTAAACTACCTTTAGATGTATGTAAGAGCCTCAACATCATTTTTGGAATGGATTAATATTCGTGTTCAGATGAAATATGACTAAAAATCAAGTTTCCCTATAAGGGCTCGTCGGCTTCTACATGGAGACAGCACTGAAAACTCCTAAGTGCAAAAACTAATTCCGGACGGCCATGGGTCTCCATACAAAAAAACCCAGTACTGCTACTCGACCTGCCCTCCGACACCAACTACTCCTTTGACAGCCGTATCACGTGGCACAGGATCAAGTCCCAAGTCCCGATCCAGTCATCCTTTTTCGTGAGGCCGAGGATAACAGAAAGTAGTTGGGAACCTTTCGACTGCCGCTCAAAGTTGCTACCAATCACACGTAGGTGCTAACAGTTGTCCCAGGTGAGAATAATTTAATTCTCTTTAGAATCGGGACATTTTCACCTTACTCATCGCATTTTGTTTTCGTCCTTTTTATTTGTTGCTATCCCTTTCATAATTTTCTAAATTTATCGTGTAAGTGCTTAGTTGAAAGATGGAAACATCCACTCCCTGCGTCCTCAAGTCGAGTTCATTCAAAAACGAAAATATTTCTACCAGATAAGCTAATTTGGTCATCCAGTTGATACAATCAAATGAATCGGTTAATCTGAACCCTCTTACTGGATACTAAGATTCTTTTGATTCATTCTATAAGTTGAAAGATACAAGATGATACCTTGCCACGAGATAAGAATTTTTATCTCGTTGCGTAATTCGCATATAACGGCGAACGACAGGCGACGGGAAATGTGGAAAGTAAATAGATAGAAGTAAGTAGAAATAGATGGAAAGGTCGATGTTTCTTCCGCCTGCCGCTCTTTCACGAGCAGAACTATTTGGATATCGAGGAGGGCTAAGAGGGAAGGCAAAGTGACGATGACAGGTAATATGTTGGGGTAATGTGTCTATGGTCAGATATCTAGGGGAAAACAAGATGAAACAAGTAGAAAATAAAAATATCTGGGGGGGGGGGAGGAGATGCGTGAGGTAGAGGTTGAAGAATGGACAAAATTAGCAAAAAATGACGAAATTCCGTGAAGTCTCGGGGTTTACATATAATGCCAAATAATGCCAAAAAGGACAGGAAATAAAAATCTACAAGAATGTAGTAATATTGGGGGCAGAGACCTGGGCGTTAAAAGAAAGATATTGGAGCGGACCGAAATGAGAATATGTCAGGGAATAGCGAGGATGGGAAACGTGAGAAATGATGGAGTGGATAGAAGAAGAGCAGAAGTTTGTAAAAGCGGTGGAGTGAGAAAGATGAAACTAACTAAAGTGGTTGGATCGAAACGTCTGATGACAAGGGAGGAAGAAGAGCAACCCCAAACGCCCTCCGACCTTGAGAGAGAGAGAGAGAGCCTGGAGAGAAAGCGCAGGTGGTACGCAGGGAAGAAGGCGGAGGAGGGAAGAAAGGGGTGGGGGTAGAAACCGTGAAGTTGAGGAGGGGGGAACGAGGGATAGATAGATAAATTTTTGTCCATACATTTACAAAAATATTGTATATGTGATAAATTAATGTACATAATGTTGTACAGAACATACATAGCAGCATAATAATAACATAAATAAGTAACGTAAGTAAAAAGATATTTAGAAAACATATTTTCTGCAGCACTTCTGAAATAGCCTCTATCTCTCAGTGGTGAAAATAAAATTGCGTGATTGCGTTTTTAAGGAAGATAGAGACGGTGCACTTAGGATATGAGTGGGAGTGAGTACCAGAGATGGGTGGAGCATGGTACGAGTTACGGAGTGTCTCAGTAGAAAAGCGAGAAGCTACTAATGGCTGAATTTCGCCTCCGACAGGTCTGGTATTTGTGGAGATAGTGAAGAAAGTAGTAAGATGATTGGGTAGGACAGTGTTCTTCTTCTACTTCTACGTATTACCCTGCAAGCAGCCGCAAGGGCGTGTGGCAGGGGGTGAGCCACCACCTGCCACATTCACATGCACTCCCAATGCAAATGTTAGGAGACATATTACACACAGAATGAATGAATCCACTCGCAAGCAAAACAAAATAGGAGAATATCATCCGCATCAAGTGGGATAATGCTAGACTGTATTCAATATCTTATGAAGTAGATTGGCGGCAAAGTATTTCCTACGTCCGAGTATTGTAAGCCAATTCAGCTCAAGGGTAAAAGCGGTAATATGTTCATCACGTCTGAGGCCAGTATTTACAGTACATATCTGGTGTCAGTATTTACCTACCCCTGAATGTTGGGATTCTGCTCCCCCGTTATATCGCAGAATAATAAAGGGAGCAATAGTGAACTGGGGGTAATAGAAGCGTTTCTATTTGATGCTTTCTCAGAGAGAGGCGGGGGAGGAGGATTCATAATGGAATGAGTCAGAGTCGGAGGAGAGTTAGAATAAATGGTGGCAACCCCCCGCCCCCCTGAAATAAGGGGAAGTAGTAATGGAGAATTAGTAAGAACAATATAGAAAATAAAAAAGACGCTTGAATTCGTCCTTCTTGCAAAAAAAATTGGCCCTTGAGAATTGACAGTTCGCCTAGAGGGAATCAAGGGATGATTCAAGAAAGAGGGATGTAGAATTACAGTTTCGGGTTTGATGTTGTGGAAGGAACTCTTAATAAAATATAGCACTTTTCCACCAAATAAATACTTTTACATTCGCGTTTAGACTCGGTGAGGCATCATCAGGTACAAATCAATGGTCTTGTACCCGATAATCGGTCAGTGAGTCGAAATACGCGTCGTATTGAAGTATTTGTCAAGTGGAAAAGTGCTTCATTTCATTTTAGTTGAAGAGGAAGGGGTTCCATTAAGTAATCGCTGCTCAGAAACGGGGTGCAGTCATGTACAGTCCAAGTGTAGGAGGAGGATGTTGCAAACAGTTTTGTTAAGAATGTAAACGTACCAATCACCTATGGTGCCGACGGATGTGCTCCTGTCTGTGGTGGCAGAGGAGCTTGTGATACCCAGACGGGAGAAAATGAGAAAAGAAGTGGTGAGAAAGATGAAGAACGTGGAGGAGCCAGTCTCCGAAAGAACAGAAACATGGCGATTCGTTGGCATGGACACGTGAAAAAAAATGGGTGGAGAGAGATATGACCAAAGGACTCTTTCAGATTGGCCAACGCCAAACAAGGAAGAGGAAGGCGTGGGACGGCAAGGGAGTTCACCTGGAGGGGAGCCAGAATATCTGAAATGACAAAGGATGGCGGATTTTGGAGAGTGGGTGTGCGAGGAAGATGGGCAGGATCGAGGAGTGTGGGGAGCGAGGATACTTCCATGTATCACCTCGCAAGCCGCCGCAATAGTGTGTGGCAGGGGGTGAACCACCACCACACATGCTAATGTTAGATATAATTCAAACAGAAATAGACTACCTGCACGCAAAACATTAGTCATATCACGCGGGTGTCAAACTACTTATAATTTACATGCCAACAAAATATATACACTACCTTTCCTAACCAACTCAGTGATCGTTTTTATTCTGATCTCTGATCGCACGGGGGAACAATGACATTTTTAAGGTATCCGTACTACAATCCATCTATAAGGAGGCGGCGGTAGCCCAGTTGTAGCGTGCTAGAATATGG
>WURS02041555.1:0-11250 GCA_011762765.2 Rhinocypha anisoptera
AGTACTTTTACACTTAAATTGAAAAACCTCAAATCTGCCATTGCTACGCAGAAATAATTGTCTGAATTTTCAAAGTTGTGTCTCATTTAATCATGTATTATTGAGGTATCTTGAGATTTCTTGTCAAAATAGTAGTCTTACGAAATGGCTCGGAGGAAAAAAATCATTGGTAGTTTCATTTAATGGCACAAAATGCTAGTTCTCATTCATGTGCTTAGTTATTATAAATACCTTTAATTGCTATTTCATTGGTACTATTTACAAAATAACTGATGATTTTCAATGTATTGTTCATGAATCGTTGTTAATGTGGGAAAGAGTTTTCATTTAAAGATTCAATATTCTCGTTCCTTTCGAGTTCAGATAAAAAATCTGAAAAACATGAGTGAATTACAGTGCATGTGTGTAAACCTGGGTAATGGGTATTACTTTTGATTCAAACAGCAGTTTTTCTCCTATGATATCTGAGTCACGTATTTGAAGCAAGCGACCGTGACATTGCTCTCCGACCACGTGAGCAAGGTGAAAGAACCTTCACACTTGCCACGTTCTCCTCATTTGTCTCAATTAATTTACCGGTAACGATCTACAAGAGGAGGCGAGAAGTACTTAGCGAGCCACCAGACCTTAATCGATTTGATTGGAATGTGATCATTACTTTTATTTCGCAACAATTCTACAGTTCGCTGTGAAACACCAATGAAATGTAATCCTTAAGGAAATTAAGTCGTGTGAAAGGCTTCCAAAATTTTGTTGTGACTACTGACTAAAGAAGGATATATAGAAATATTTCCGACAATGATATTGCTAACAGGATTTTAATCTTTTTTATTCTCTTTCGAATGCAATGAATGAATAGTAATATCAATGCACGAAGATTGATGACCGCTTAAGCTTGTGACTTTTTAGTATATATTTTTTGGAAGTTTGCTCAATGCCTTGAGTTTAAGATAGTTTAACGCATTACATCAAAAGTGGTCGGAAGAATTCCTGGTTTTCCCGTCTGTTGAAATGTGCTCACGTTTCCGTCTGTTCGTCCTCCACCCGGATTCGTGTTTTGTTCGAATCGGCACGAAAACTTTAACCGCGATCCTGTGCCAACCTACTTTACGAACCGATGCCATTGTTATTGCGCCTTTGAACAGTCGTCTCATCGCCTCTCTCGGCTGGGGCTTGGGCGAGAGTTGTTACGGCGGTCTAGATGTACAAGAGGTTCTCCTTTCTCGCGCCCGTGCGAAGCATGACCGAACAAACCTCTCGCTGCAAAATCAGGATGAGGTGATAAGTGTCACCTGGACGCTGAAATGGGGCGGCCCGCGAAAGAAAGAATTAAACGAATCCTCGCAAATGTTTTCGTGGAATACAAAGTTCCCCGAAATCGCTTGTGGTGCAGAACGACTTCGAACAATAAGAGGTTCAACTGTCGTAATTGAATTTCGGCGCCGGAACCTACCTATTTCAAAAGGAGGGGAGGAATCGTGTGACTCGTGGTGAAATTGAAGACGCATGCGTGAAAAATCGAAGGTGGCCGGTTTGACTTTCTCAACAATAAGGTTTTTGTAGTCCTTTGAAACTGTTTAAAACGTCCGGATTGAAAAATGGCTATCATTCGTTCAAAACTTTAATTGATTTAAATACAATTTTCGTTCAAACGCCGAGAATAGAGTAATTATAGCAGTGATATGACTGATCACGGATTAAATACAGCTCTCATACTCTTCACATTCCGTCATTTATCATCAATTCTAATCGTGTTGTCAAAGAATACGTCACTTACTAAAGAGGGTAGTGGGGTAGACTGCAGTAGAGTCATTGACCATGTGTTTTGTGACTAGTAGGTTTACTTGTACAACCGTTACGTTCTCCAAAATGAAGAAAATTTTTGTTTTCCTCATGGCGAATGGGGACGTGGTGACCATTGCACACATTCACACCAAGCGATTTTTTCACGGGACATATGTGCAAGGTGGGCTAAATTAAACCTCGTGGAAATGGCGCTATGAATTGCACTCCGTCACGGTGAAATCTAAGCAGAGAGCTAAATAATGCATAGTGGCTGACAGTTCTATTTGAGAGAAGTAGGTGGGAGCTTAGTAATTAGGATAGGGTAAAATGCTTTCCCTGAATAGAGCGCACGGAGTGAAAGCACATCCGGAATTTCCTTTCCATGCAGCAAGCAAAAACTGACATGTAGACACAGTGACGAAGCGAGGAGAGTTGAGTCGATTGATTGGTCAAAATAAAGATCTAAGATTTGAGATAATGTAGAAGCATGATTCGATGAAAGGATTCTGAAAGCCTATAAACGGCGAGCAATTTTCGCCATCAGCATTTTAACACGAGGTTAGATCGTTCTAAGTAAAAAACTAAAATTATTAAATCAGGTAGCCTGTCGATATAGCGGCAGTAAAAATCGTCAGATGTTTCGGAGAATTAAGTTTCTTGTTTTGTGACCAAACTGTTGCCGCAGGAATGGGAACAGTATTGAGACCCTCTCCTCCAGTAGTATTTATATTTATAGGGTCAGTCGATAGCTATTGTCATTTAGCACCTCTTCACATCACAGGAAATACCCCGTGTGGACAAACCAACAACAACCATGCCCAAAGTGGGACTCGAACCCGCGACCTTTGGGTTAGCCGTAGAGTGCTCTACCCCCAGACCGAACCTCTCGCTCTTTCTTTGATTATCACTCTTTATGCTAACACAGTCTGAAATTGAAAAGTTTTCAACAAAACGATTAACTTTATCTTAATAAAGGATAAAAGCGAAGAAAGGAGGTTAGGATAAGAGTTTCACTACATTTTAATTTTGTTAGATGTCTTCACCGATATGCGATTGGAATTTTTATTTGAGCTTGTTTAAATCCCCTCCCGTGCATAAATGTGGTATAGTGACATATTCATCGCAATGAGATTTTCCCTATTGGGGGAGTATGATCTTATAAGTTGATTGTGTCCCCATTTAAATGGTGAAAAATAGCTCCAATCCAGGATGTTCATGGGGGAAGAAGATAACACTCATGGTGGAGTACAGATATTATAAATTCCTTTAAATAAGTATTACATAGTAAGAACATATGTTTTTAAATGTATTACTATATTTTCTAGCATTAATGCGGTCTGTTGTGTAGGGTTGTATAATTCCAACTCACCATTACCATTTAGTGGGTGAAATGGGCCGGGCTAGATAACTCTCGATACCTCTCGAGTAAATTTAACTGTCCGGACCGCTAACAAGTTTCTAGGGCTTTGGTCCGGCATGTTTTGACCACGTGAGGCAGTTAACCTCCGACGAGATGTCGACCATGACCTATATCTCGGGGTGACGCTTGTAGCAGGACAGGAGTTGAAGGCCGTGTTGAGGGAAATCCCTGGGGTCTAGGGCAACAAATGACCTGTACGCTCGGATTTTGGAATCCCTGAAAGAAAAAAGAGAAAGATTTTTTCCTAACCCGTTAGGCGTAATCGGTAGTTCGGAGAGGAGAGGAGGGCAGGGAAATAGATGGTAGACGAGTTTTCTCCCTCCGCCCGGATCCATCCGATCACGAGACAGAGCCTTCCTTGTCTACGAGGCGCAAGGTGGGGTGCATAGCGGGATCAGCCTCGCGGCTAATGAGTAACTGTCATTATGCGTGGATGACTCGGGATGCTTCGTCTGTTCGTCCGGGTGACCCAAAGACACCATACTGTAGATGGTTTCCCGTTTTTGGATGCGGCGAATGGTTTCCATGGGGACGAGTAGGTGATTGATTAATAACAGGTGAAACGGAGTAGTATTCACAGGAGCGTGAAAGTCCTGCGTCATTTTTTGTGGACATTTAAATGCTCGCTGAAACGGTTTATGAGATTTTTCTACGAGATCGGGATAGATTGATGCCTGCATGTTGGATATTAGAAATGCTCTGAGAACGTATTGGCTGCAAGATAAGTGTCGTTTCGCGTTAAATTTATCTTGATGTGGGTAATAATTGCGGCCTAATAATTCCTATAAAAATCGTAATACCACTTATGGCCCGCAACTTCCGTTTAAATTTTCTAAATAATTCAGCTAACATTGGTGGAAAAACAACAAACAGTTCATGTATTATTATTCCGAGTATAAGTTCATCACGGAAATATCCGTTGCCATTGAAGACTATAACCATGGAGTCGTCAGGGTTTCTTAGGTCATTTGCCCTCCTCTAGAAAAATGAATGGTGAACAAATATTAAAGGAATAGCAAAACTGGGGAATTTACAAAAGAAAGATTATAACTAAAAATCTGTTTTTTATCGTATTAAATGACATTAACAAACATTGTTAACAGATATACATAATTAAATATATATAATTTGCTTAGCGTTATAAATTTTTCAGGTTGAATAAATCTGTTTCTCTTCCTGTAAACCCTCTAAAATTAATCTGTACTCCTACCCTAGCTTGGAAGTTGGCGACGCCCCTGACTAGAACTCTTTAACTTAACCACACTTGACTTACAGGTTAGGTTTATTTTGCTAATTCCAGTATGCAAAGTTGTGTTATTCACTGTAGTGCACTAATTTGTTACCAAAAATAGCTGTATTAATTAAAATCGCATTCCTTTTTTGATTCTTTTTGCATTACTCTGACGTAAAACACACGTTCCCAAGTAAACCTTAACCGTGAGATATCACGTGAAAATTTCTATCAGAGTACGGAGTAAGGGAAGCCATAAACTCATGTTCGCTAAGTACAATCTAAGAATTTTATTGGTTTAAAAAACTCCTCAGAGACTCAATAATGGAAGAATATGTCTTCGGCCAATGAAAACAAATTTAAAAGTAAATTGAAAACTCTAAGCCTGTTCTGGACTCATTGGTGACTCTTTAGGAATTACTAGTGCAACTGCCCGATTATTGTATCACATAATCATGATTTACTAATAATTTTCCCAGTGTCTCAAAAATAAAACAGTAATAAGTAAAATTATGATATTACATTTTACGTTTGCGCTCAGTAGAGTAGTAGCTCAATGACTAGTTCGTAGACTTCATAAGGCGGAAGAGGGATAGAACATTCAATTGAATATTCAGGAATTTTCGGGTTGTCTCATTTCACTTGAGCGATGTTCTCCTCCAAATGAAGTCTAATTCTTGCATACAATTTGAAGTACGGCACCCAGAGTTTGTGAAGTCTTTTCTGAACATTTTGGCTCCAGGGAGCTCTTTCGGCGTGGTTTCACCGAATATCTTCCATCCTATATTTAGTTTGCGTTCGATAAAAATCCCAATTTATGTTTTACAATAATTTGATTAAATATTTACTCGACGAAGATTTTTTCATTTTAAGGTGGTATTTTCTTCCTTGCCGATGAGGTCGTGGCGATTTTTATTGTCTTCGGTCCCCCGGTCAGCGAATCAATTTTGATGACCCAGATTATCTTTCTCGTGCTGCTTCGAAGAGGGATCAAGAGACGCCTATTTATGGCGCCGTGATTTGAGTACAGAGTTCCTTTTCGAAAGAGGGAGGAGTTTTGTCGCCTCATAATGAAGTACCATCACGTTTTCTGATTTTTGTCGTGGGCGTGATTCATTGGCACGTGCGGTTCGGGAACTGTGGTTGGGACGGAGCTGAAACGACGCTTCCACGTTGGTCGCAACTTTCCATTTCCCTTCCTTTCAATTCCCATCATATGTTTTTTTAATCCACAGGTTTTTGAAGGGTTTAAATCTGTTAGCTGAAAAAATGTTTAATTTTTTATTCGAACAGGGGTTGGGGTCGACTTGACTGCTACGAGAGTTGGAGACCCTTGCTTTTCTATTCCAGCGGCCACACACATGTCATTAAGCAGTTTTTCCTCAAAATGATAATTGCTCATCTCTACCAGGAACACCCGAACGATGCCGAAATACAAACTTCCATTCATATTCGCCGAAAACTTTCGTCTTTTAATTTCGATATCACGTGTCACAATTTTACTTAAGGTTGGACATCCATGAGGGAATATTTGTTTGCCGGTTCTGACCCTAAGCCCATGGTGGATAGTGCATATGGCACATGTGAATTCGTAAGTGACACCATTACTGCAGCTCTCCATTCTTAGGTGTTGTAATCAGTTCTCTTTTGCAGGGAGATGAGCTTTGTTGGGTGAAAGATATTACTTTACTCTTCATTTGGTTCTCTTTCAATCTCTCATCGCCTCAAAATTACTCCCGTAACAAATGTCTAATGGTGTTTACATCTCTCCTTCTACGAAGGATCGGGATGATGTTTTCAGTAACCATTTGTATCGCCCCAGAGAGGAGCTATCTCCTGCTCTTCATGATAGCTGACCGCTTCTCTTCGTACGACCATTCTAAGTCCCTCAGAAACATGAGATTTTGGTTTGCAGTGGCCGAAGTTAGAGAGAGTCGTCCGGATACGCTGAATTGATATGCCCCGGTTTGCTAGTCTCTCCTCCTTCCCAGCGACGCCCATTTCTAATCCCTTATTGTGCGAGACGAAGTTGAAGAATTTCTTTTGTCACCGTCTAGTCACGGGTCGGAAGATCAAAGAGATGCCGGCCTAACCACGCTACTTGAATTATAAAACCTAGGTTTTCCTAATTCCACGGGGTGTTTCAGTACGGCGGGTTATATTATTTTTAATTCTTGTTCTAAGGATTTCCTCGTGAATCTCCATTTACAAAGGCAGTATAGTGGCTAGTTAATGCCAATCCGGTAAAAGTGGAAAACTCCCGAACTCTTTGTTTCGTTCGTAGTCTAAAGAAAATATTCCCGTCGACGTATCAATGGGATTAGAATGAATGCTTAAGAGAAAACGAACCTTTTTTTTAAGTTTAAGAAACGATCCTTTCGAAAGGAATGTGCGGAGAAATGGTCATTTATAAATCGCAATACTCTCGCCGGTATTGAAGTCACGATATGGTCCCTCAAAGGCACCATCGAGTCATCTTGTAATATGATAATCACTGTATTGGTCCGGACGTTGAACTACCACTGGAAACATCCCGGTAGAGCATTTCCCTTTCCCTTCGTAGATCTCCAGTACCCACGGTGCTAATAGATGCTAATAATTTTACTTCAGCTTCCCGAATAGGCAATGCAATCACTGTCGGAGCGTTTTATGCCTCGTGGGTGAACTATGACTCTTACAAGAAGCTATTATAATTTCTCTCGTGGGGAAGGCAACTGCAACTCAGCCTGAAAAACACGATATTAGATTCTCTGAAACAAGAACTTCTACCCAAACAAGGATATGAACAACCGACTTCTCTAACCTTATTTTATAAATTTTTTCAACCCTTATCCTATCCCTCTGTGATGGAATTCTTTTACTCTTTGCAAGCACGAGCTTCTTGTAAGACAGTCTCCAGTGAAGTTGGAGTATATGCTCATAATTGGGGGGACCATTAATAATTTATGAAATTATACAGACTGTGAAATTTTATTTAGAACTTCAAGTCATATTTTGAGTCATATTCTCCATATAACATTGAAAAGTAAGTGAATACTTGGCAAATAATTATTTGGGAAATATCTGTTCTTCTATGTGGTGATTATCTGGGTAGTTTTTTTATATGGGCATTTGGTCATTCAAACTTAATGCTCGATGTCGATTAAGGTATGAAGCGATCATTGACGTAACTATTTTTCATAACTGATAAATTGATTGAATTAGAACAAACACTTTAAAATTGTCCAGTCTTTGATTCGGGAACATGACCCTGCTATTTCCAAAAAAAGGATAAATGAGCTTAAAAATTTCTTTTCTGTAGTAATAAATGACAATTAATAAAAATTATAACAATGCATTACAATAAGATGTCGCAGTTTCGTCATAAAAAGAAAGAAAAATAGCATTTTATTGATAAAACTTCTTACCAGCATTTAACGTGCAAAGGAACAGCCTTATTTCATTCAACTTCATTCTAGGTTTCGATGGCGATATGTTCCCAAAGATGGGAAGTACGATATGCACAATTTATGCATAACATTGTTATGACAAATAAATTTTAAGCTTGTCTAATGTAGCCATGCCATTTTGCAATTGATAATTTAGAAAAAATATACAAGTTATTTTTATGAAAAAGCTAAATCCTAATTTAACGGAAAATGTTCTCCAAAAGTTCAAAATAAACCATTAATACTATTTAGACTCTCAGATTTAGTCACGCGAGTAATTGTTTCATACATCTGCATGAATGGATCTTCTCTACCGATCGCTAGCATTCTTATTACCTCAGCGACTCTCCCTCCTGTCAGAAATACAAGATTAGGTTTAGTTTTTATGATTCTGTTTCACGTCATACCTCCTCAAAAAAATATAGATTCAGCGTACTGTGCCTTTCGTCCACCATTTAATGTTCTGCACGGTTCATGACGAGGCAGTAAGAACAGGCAAAAGAAAGATCTTTGAACACACTGGTGAAAATAACTGGGATAATTTTTTGAAACGGCTATAGGCTCCGTAATTCTCCCCAACCGAAACGGAAGCCCTTTCCAATTTCTACGGTTTAAATGAGAGCTTCGTCGTAATTCTGGGATTGATAATTTATTTCATACTCTTAAAGTACCGTTGTTGGCGCATTAAATAAAAATAAGCAAAATATTTTTAAATAGAAATGAATGCCGTATACGCACTGTATGTGAGTGAAAACTTTGAGTTTCAGGTAATTATACCTTTTACTAACAAAAACCAATATTATTCGTAACAGAGCTCCTTTTTTAATGGTTCATTCAATACTACGGACATGGTTTAACTATGGACATGTTCATCTTGTCTGGCTATTTGTGTAACTATGTATTTTATTAAATAACAATATTTCTACTACAAAATGCCCAATATTCGGGTGGGATATTATTCGAATCGCTCATAATTAGCTGGAATGAGGAGTATCTTCCCGTAGTACAATACTGATTGCTCTGTAACTTAATATTTCCAGATATTTTATATGGAAATGTTATAAAAAACCATTATCGGACACTACAGTTAAATTTGAAACAAGGACACACACAGTGGTAGCAATTACTCTTGTGTCATGTGATCCTCTTCAAGTCTAATAAACCAGTTAAACCATATATGTCCGAAAGTGGAAGTTTCCGACTTAAACCATATTGTGATTAAAGAATTAACCTAATGCGTTGAAGTGTACATAACACAAGAAATTAATCGATTGACACAATAAATGCGTATATTCCCATACCGTAATTCGATGAATCGGTATCAATAATAATCAGCATTATTATGAAAATTCCATTGATTAAACAATTAAAATTTTAGGCTTAGTAAATATTGTCCGTGCACGCAAAATGTTCTACTTTATATTGGAATTTTTTGTTACAGCAGCCTTCATATCTCAATCATTATTATAATTTATCATTCTGAACATTGATAACTCTGCCACTATAAGTTGTCCATTAAGTTGTCTGGAGGACCTTCCGAGTTCTTCACACGTTCGTAATTCATAGCTGTAACATTCTTCATTACCTAATTCTCATACGCCTACTTTACTAGAGTTCTAGATACTACTACAAGAGTTCTCTCATCCTGTATTTAGGAGGGAAGAACTGTAGAATCTCTTTCCCGTTCCGTATTTCACGTCTGGTAGCATATATTTAACCGGAAGAGAGACTCATCTTTCCTTTATGGATACGCAATATTAATGCTGTTTGCTCTTCATTCACACAACAGGTGCATCATAATGAATTCATTTTGACATGCCTTTTTAGGACCGTAATAATGGATATCATAATTTACATTTTACTTTGGAATCACTGAAGTTATGCATTAAAATAATTTACACGACCAAGTCACTGCGAAAGTCGGAATTGATTACATTGTAAAAAAACTAATTTTAAATTTAGACCTTGTCCTTACCGTTTAAGAAGGATTACGATGTAGCTGACAATAGCTGTCAGAGAAAGTGCCGCGGAATTCAAAAATGCAGAGAGAAAACCAAAGATACACATATTCACACATATTTAGAGATTAATTTAGTTCAAGGCAACTTTAAGGGTTGATTCATGTCTTTTTAAATTAAAAAATTAGTGGAGGATTGGAGTATTTCCCTCATTAAAATTCATTGGTATAAATAAAACGGTTATAAAATGGAAGTAATTCGTTAACACAGCTGAAAAATTGAGCATTACTCAAGGTTAGGAGCGTTAAATCTATCCCATGCTATTTTTACTCATAATGCACGTGTTTCAATAGGTCAGGGATTATTTATTTACTAAGTACGAGTTATTGACGAACATAGTTAATTGTCAAATTCTTTACTTACTCCAAAATTTCAGAGTAGTGATGAGAAAAGCTACTATAAACGTGGTGTAGGCATCGCGGACGACCAAATTCAATGTAAGGACCGCCACAAATCTGGGTTAGTTGTTCTTGGTTGAATTTCTCGAAAGCGCAATATTGAGATAAAACAATTGACTTAACGGTGGAAGTCATAGACGGGGTACCAAATTCACCCACACGGCCGTGAAACGAACCCCAGACCAGTCACATTGCGAAAATGAAAAGTCAGTGGATACTTGAATTTAATGGTTTCAGGCTTCAAGTCGCTAAGGATGGTGGTCTGAAACCTTTCATGTGAGCAGAAACTCCATGGTTCTGCATTCATCCCTGGTCATGCCAAATATTTTGTTTGGAAACGGGTTCTTCAATCACCTTCAAAATTCGTCCTTTGATTTGTTTTTATCCCTTGTGCAATGCCCCTAGGTTGGTTGTTGGCTTCTATGTGGATGTTTATTTATATGACGATTAAATTTTTCTTTTGAGAATTAGTGGGTTTCCATGATACTTGGCACATTTTGTGTTCGTCCTTTCATGTGCTTCTATCTCTTTCCTCATTCCCTGCTATAACTTCCAGTTTATAGCGATGCAAACATTGTTATCACATTATGTCGTGTAATATCTCGGATGTGAACATCCAGCGAAAAAAACATCCTAGAGTGGACGCTAAAAAACCGTAGCCGTCGAAGCGCCCAAAAACCGAGAATACCACCACTGGAGTGGATATGCGAACTCGGAATAAAAAAGGAATCATCTGGATGGTAAGGGTCAGCCACGCCAAAATACAGCTCCTTATCTCTAGGGTCCAGATCTGTCCGAAGGCTGAGTAAAAGTCTCTTGGATTAAATAATTTCGACTAGACAACCTAGTTGTTTGTCCACTATGTCAGTTCCTTTGTGGGGGCCGCGGCGATGATGATGACGCCGATATTTTTTCCGAAACGAAACTTTAGTGAGGGCGTTAAACTCACCTCTCTATGTCATTGACCTCG
>WURS02041575.1:0-11249 GCA_011762765.2 Rhinocypha anisoptera
CAGTAAACCCATTTGCAAAAACACAACATCCAGGGTTATTATTCTGTTTTATTTTCATATAAAACGTACTTCATTATTTTTATCGCTAATGTTGATGAATAGTTAACATACTGAGAGTAAAAAACAGCACTTTTGCAAAGAAAAATAAAACTTTATTGTACGAGGTACGTTTCAGCTCACTGAGCTATCATCTGATACCTGATGACAGCTCAGTGAGCTGTAACGTACGTCGTACAATAAAGTTTTATTTTTCTGTGGAAAAGTGCAGTTTTTTACTCTCAGTATGAATCACTTCCACCACATCACGCCTGATTCGGTGAAAATTAATAGTTAACATATTTTAGTTATCCCTAATAATGTGTAAAACGTGCTATGCAATTGTTAGTAATGATCCGTGCGAATCTCAAGTACTTAAGAACAGTATTTACTTAGTATTTTCTTTAATTTCGGTTTAAAAAGTATTTCATCATTTTTATCGTATATATTGATTTATGATTAACATATTTCAGTGAAAGCTAATAAGTAAATAGTGCGTAACACGTGTTATAGAATTTTTAGTCGAGTACCGCGCGAATCTCGATCACGTGTGAAAAGAGCATTTATGTTAGTATTCTTTTTAATTTCCCTTTAAAACGTACTTCATTATTTTTATCGTGTGTATTTTATTGTGTCCGCCATTTTCACGCAATCTATGGCACTGACTTCCGGTTGCGTGTGTACAAACTTCATGCAATTAGATGCGCCAAGAATGGTGCTACAAAATCCAGGCAATTTCTAGTAACATTACTGACCCAAGAAATGGCTTCGTGTGTAACGGGCTTTAGAGACACCACAAGCAAGACAAATTTCCTGGAGAGACCGCATTGGAAACGTAATTGTGGATTTGGAACACATTTTTATTTCGAAAAAAATATATACATATTATTTCCCGAGCCCATACATACATATAGTCCTGAGATGACATCCCTTCCGATTGAGATCCAGCCTCCCGCGCCGGATCCGTTTGGGCGACAGAGCCCGATCATTCACGCCGACCTGGTTTGCACCGTGATTAACGCCCTGGACAGCCGACCTCGAAGGTCGCAGGTACGAATCCCGCCGTTGGCACGGACCCTGTGTTTGTCTCGTGATTGATTTTTCTGGACTGTTTATGGTGCAAACCTCCACCCGTCCGTCGGAACGCCTTTAAAAGATAATTTACTACCTCCCTCCGCCTACTCCCACACCCCCTACGTGCGCTCGATGTAATTTATGGGCGACCCCCTTAATTTCTAAGCGACCGCGTTTGATTATCCGGCATTGACGTCGCAAATGACCTCGGAAACCCCCCCTCTCTCGCGCACACTCTCTCTAACCAGCCGTTCCGAAATTCCCTCCCGCTCACGCCCGCACGACGATAACTTCGGCGGCTGGAAGGATGCTCAACTTGCGTTGACGCCGAGAGAAATATACATAAAAAAATAAATAAATGTATAATCCGGAGCTTTCCAAGGCGAGCTTTCCTTTTTTTTTCTCTCTCTCTCTCGTTTATAAGGTGCGAGACTGATTTATATTCCGTGCCAATCTGTTGATTCACCGAAATTAAGATGGGTTTCTTTTTTTTTTAACTTTAGTGCGGCATTAAAAAAAAAGAATGGAACGACGCGGGGTTTCTCAAAATACCCTTAAAAAAGGGTTTAAGGGTCGCCTCAGCAGAAACTGAACTGTTCGAACGGGCCCCATATTTACACACATTGTATATATGGGACCATATATATATATATACATATATGTGTGTGTGTGTATATAATTCATGAATGTATATATATATATATCCTCCCTCACCCATTTGTCGTCCCATTCAACCCCGCAAGACCATTCAACAGCCTTCACCTCCCCTCGTCCCGGTGGAGGACCCCAGGTTTTTCCCTTTCCGTTTCCTCCCTCCTCATCCTATCTCTCAGTTCCTTTCCTCCTCCACCCCTCCTCAGCCTTCGCAACCCATCCCCCAACTAAACCTCCTCCCGTCCTCCACCAAGACCCCTTTTCCCTGGCTTTTATTTTACGATTCACGGCTCGGAAGAGGCGAACGTAAAAAGGAGAAGTTTAGAGTGTGAAATTAATTACTTATATATTTTATACAAAAAGAGCTACTTTTACTAAGAAAATTTTTGAGCAAATATCTTAAGTATTACATCCAATGATGTAATTTTTTTTACAAATGGAGTCTGGTGATATTTACAAAATTCTACTTAATCAAAGAACTTCTATGCTATTTAATATGGAAATGAAAAATTGATCTCATGACGAAGAGATGCTGCTATTCTCAAGTAAGAGAGCACTACAAACAGCAAAGCAATACAAAATGTTCATATGGAACTTGGCACTCTATGTATCAAAGGGAAGAGCATGCTGAAGATGGAGGGGACAGATAAATTGAGCCACAAGGAAGTGCACAGAGGAGCTGAGTCAACATCGATTACTATTTAAAAAAAAAAATTAATTGGATGGTCTGGGCACACCCTGAGGTATAATGAATAATATAAAAGAAGGTAAAATCAAAGGGAAGACCTAATGAGGAAGGCCAAGGGACAAATATACAGAGAAAATTATAATGTACTGAAGGGAGATGTGGGAACAAAAGATGACCAATCGTTAGGAGAGTTAGCACCAAATAGGAAAAGATGGAGGGCTGCAGTTAACCAATCTTCAGACTGCAATACTAATTGAGTCAATTGACTTCAGCCCTCCATCTTTTCCTATCTGGTGCTCTCAACCCCTAGGCTGTGAAATACATTGATCAACATTTTGGCGTGTGACTGCAGAGAATACATTTATGTACGTATGACTGCCACCTTTGTACCATCCCTCTAGACCCTCTCCAAATTTTATGGCCCATCCTTTCCAAAAAGATTCGTACGGTCACACTTTCCTATTGTTCGGGAATAGTGAGCCCCTTTGCAGTTCTGTTTATGATGGTTCATGACCCTTGGGCGAGTTTGATGAATGCATTTGTCTGCCGAGATTCAGGAAATTCTCTTCTTACCCACCCTCGTTATTTTCCTTAATTGTCTCTGAGTTTCGGTAGAATACTGGTTTTAAGTGATAGTATTTACGTACTGTTTGGTAACAAATCAAACAGAAATTATCAAGGAAAATAAATATGGAATTCATTTTTGGATATATATCAGCATGAAATATTTTGACTATAGTCTATCGTATCTCCACTACCCCCTTGGAGGGAACTGGGCTATGTGGTCAATGAGGATCTTCCTAGGTCCGAAACTTAGTAAACCATTGTTGGAAATAGAAGGGCAGAGTTCTGCTGCTACTT
This sequence comes from Rhinocypha anisoptera, assembly GCA_011762765.2. Classification (NCBI taxonomy): domain Eukaryota; kingdom Metazoa; phylum Arthropoda; class Insecta; order Odonata; family Chlorocyphidae; genus Rhinocypha; species Rhinocypha anisoptera. The sequence goes on from WURS02041575.1 coordinate 3,314, forward strand.
TTCTCCTGCACAACACTCTCATGAAAGGAGGAGGCTGCCACAGCTGAGGGGGTTAACCATTTTAAGTCCTTCCTTCTAATGTCTCTCATAATTTTCCCTATGCATGTACGTGTCCCTTGTCCTTGCGGGGTCATATGTATAAAAATAAATAAATATTTCACATTTTTCAAATGTATTCTCCTCCAGACAGCATAAATTGTTTCTCCATCAACAAGATAATGTTCCATTCTCAATTTATACAGGCCTCACTCGTACTAATCAAGTGTACAGGGTGGGAATAACTGTAGGCAACAGCTTTCGATTCTTCATGTTCAACAATATTTGCTTCCGCTCTTTGCTAAGTATACTTCTCACAGAAAAATTGCTTCAACTATAAAAATTCATGAAAAAATATTAAACCAAAAAGGCAAATAAACTGAGCATTTACTTGCTTATACTAACAATGAGCATTGAGATATTACAATAAACAGTATAAAAAGTAAATGAGACAAAGGAAAAGAGATAAAGGTTAAGGGAAATGATCTACCATATAGTAATACGAATCTGGAATGAGGCTAAGTAAGGAGGAAAGTAAATAGGATTTAGTAATTTTGCACAATGTTTTTCATTGGATTTTTACACTGTAATCATAATGTAGCAAAATTATTTGAGGCTCACTAACTACCAAAGTAACTACCAAGAAACTGCCACAAAATACTACAGACAAACAACAGACAACTCTAAACAATTATGACCTTTTCAAGATTATCCTCCTAATATTGGGTAACCAGACTTTTCATGAATTTTCCTATATTTCCAAGTTTTCCAAGACAGAAGTTAAATCTTCAACACGTAGCCACATTTAAAAAGTCAAAATCCTGCTAGGGGAACAAATGAATGATTAAACAAGACTATTAAATAAAAATTATAGATATTTACTAATAATGATATAACAGACAAAAATAAAGGAGCAGTTTTAATCATGTAAAACATAATGTAAGGTAAAAAATCTCACCTCTGTGCTTGTACTGTCGACCAAAATTACATCTTGTTTCGCAATAACATTAGATGAGTTCCTGGATTGCATATATTCTCCATCAAAAAGTGACTCACATACTCCTAGAATGTCTAAATTTTAAAAGGATAAAATTATGTAATTGGAAATGATGAGATATACATATATGCAAGAATTTCTCTTAATATTAGGAAAAGATAATATAAAATCAGTACTTATTTTAATAATATCAATTTAATTTATTTATAATAAGTATAAATTTTAAGTATTTTTTCTCCCAATCCATCTATATTGTAATTATTTCACCACATCACACCTGAATCTGTATTGAATAAGTGTCTCCCAAAATTAGAAGAATATATTTTGTTTCACTATCATAGAACTCACAAATGTAAGGTTACCTAACATAAGATAAAAGGGTTTAAATCTAACTTTAACTGAGAATAATCTTTATCCTTTAGAATAAGAATGAAATCCTGTGACAATTGGACTTCTGGGAGTTATAGCAAGGGAGTTTATTACAAAATTATTTGACTGCAATAAATAGTTCCTAGATATTGGTCTTCCTTCCTTCCTCAACCCTAAAACCCTTGGTGTTTGTATGGAAGGCTGATATTATGACTTAATTATAATCAGTAATCTGCCAGGGAAGATAGGTTTTGTAGCAGTACCTACCTTAGGTTGGTAATCATGGCTTTCCAGTCCATGTGAACCAGATGACAAACTCCTAGGTTGGTAACGATGAGCAGTCCTGTTAGCCACATGTTTTGAGAAGTGTGTTCTCATGTATGTACCTCATTATAAACACATCATCATCCACTAGCAAAGCAGTTTCACAAGTTATTCTTCCCTCGATTAATATATAACATAAATACAGCAGGTGTATCGATGAACTCCAAGAAGAATGCTGACCCCAATGCTAAGATATATCCCTTTTCACTTCTGCATACATTAAAATCTTTCTAAATTAGAGGTGGGCAAATTGCAGCCCACCACAGTTTTTCGTGGCCCACCAAGACAGAAGTCGGAAAAATCAGCCTCTCCGTGCAAGATTCAAGAACCAAGATTCATCTCGTATTTTCCACTTATAGGATGGCTACATAAATACACATGTGTAATTTGGATATGCACTTTTCCCATTGATCTGGTTAATTTCAATTTTGCCTCTGCAACAATAAATCTATAAATTTCCAAGTTTAGTGAAACCAAGGATCCTCCGAAAAAACTTCAAATCAGTGATGAATGGCATGTGTATTAATGAAGATGATATGAAGTTAACACAATAATTAAATTGAATAAAACTACCACTATTTTATTTTATTTATATGATACAATTTATACCGTTTCTGAAATGCAAAGTTCACTAATCAATGCAATCATTTTAAAAGGTACGGCTCTCCATTCCCACAAAGTGGCCCCTGAGCCAAAACAATTGCCCACCCCCTTTTGATATGAAACCCCTATTCTTTTCCTGTCTCCACCTTTCTTCCCCTCTATTACCGTCTCCAACAAACTATTGCCCATGAGTATCTCTCCTCTGACAACTGCCTCCCCTTGAATACAATTCTCAGCACTTCTTCATTTGTTTTCTTCTCCAAACCCACATCTCAAATGCCTCCACTCCAAGCTCATCATCCTTCCTTGAAGACCAGGTTCCAGATCCATTATCCTGACTTAAATCCTTGATATTATGTAGCCTATGATTCCCACCTACATATATAGACCATTTCCGGTAAAATATCATTAAAATATTAGCTTATCAGGATGTTCTGAAATGTTCTAGTCTAAAGGCAGAACAATTTCTAACGTTTTTTCGTGGCGTGAACACGCCTGATTGAGTGCATGAACAGCACTCATTGGCCATGTTTGTTATGTGAAATAGAAAGAAACCGCTTTTAAGAAATCTTATTATCATTACTTAGGGCATATTAATGTGACAAACACGCAGTTAAGAATGGTAATAAAGTCGATAGATTATAAAAATGTTGTGCACGCAATTATTCAATCGAGCCCTCAGTGCCAATTTGTCGGAAATCTGGAAGTGGAAAGTAGTAAGATATTCAAGTGTTGGTATTAAGTGACATTTAAAACATCTACACAGTTGCTTGCATTGTGAAAACAGTGATCACGTGGTTGGCGGGACTCGAAAACGATGCCATTGCACGCCCCTTTTTGCTCAGGACTCCTCCAAGACGTGTTCACAGATGTCATGCACCATGTGTCTGAGGTGGATTTTCATCGCCTGAATCCGTCATGAATGGAAATATCGTTTACGACAAGAGATCATGAGCAGGAACATGCATGATATCATTCACCACGTAAGGTGGCCTTAAGGATCATCATATCAAAATGGTCAAAATGAAGATCATGGGATTATTTCTCCTGGTCATTCTGAGCTCACAAAGAGATCTATAGTATTTGCATAGACTAAAGAATACTATATATAGACTGCTCACTGCATATGCTGAATTTATTCCATATTTTATGTAGTTCTGTTTTTTCTGAATGTGAAAATGACTCAATGGGTGAAATCCTATTTAGCCTGTCGATTTTGATTTGGCTAAGCAGAAAGAATGCCAACGCGAGGACAAACATTAAATCACTACGAATTCACTTGGAACTGCCTTGATATGTTTGTCCTGTAAATCTCACATTCCCCTCTCCTGCATTTTTGAGAAGTGTAAACTGATATCTACTCTCAGCTTTGCTTGACTCAGTTAAGGGGTCACCGAGCTTATATTTAGTCAAGTAGGCCCATGACCTTGAAAAATAATTCCCATCCCGACACTAGGGTGACAAGTTAGGTAATTTCAGAATGACATCAATTTATACTGCGGATTTCCCCCAGCAGTCTATAGTATTCTTTAGTCTATGATGCTGGTTGACTTCTACAATTAACATGAGGAGAAATGACATGTTACATCTACAGTCCAAACCTATTACAAATGTTATCGACACTCTGCCTTTGCCCTCAAGGATCTCTTCATAAACTTTGACAATCATTTCAGGAGTTGTACATAATATAGGTTGAACCAAAAATTTGTCATCCTCTGCAGATTCCTAGGGATCTTTGAAAGGCTTAAATTCTGCTGCTGAAATGTGCTCATATGTACTTGCTATGTTCAGAGCTAGCTCACTAAAAGCCTCCAGCATTTGGTGGGTTTCACACCAATTTTCTCAAGAATGAAAAAAAGCTTAATACAGATCCTTCACTTCTTCACATCAGTCATTTCAGAATTTGCAGAAGGGAAGAGCACAAAAGCAACCAAACACATGCACCCATGAAAATGCCACAGAATGGCAGCTGAAATACACCAAGTAGTATCTAGTGGCAACAGTTCATAAAGCTACTGATTTTGCCAGGATATTCAAATTTTCAAAACTTCTACAAGCAGAATGTAGTCATCGTCACACTGCCAGATAACATAATGAAAAATTTACAACTATTAATGAAAAAATTTACATTCACCAAAAGTGAATGGGTAGGAAAAAATATTTTTTAAATGAAAACTACACTTAATGGCTAGTAAATATGGATGGATGTTGGCTGGCAAGTTTTGTCCAAACCAACCAACTAGTCCCTTCAAAAGGTCCAATGGCTACATACCTATGCATTCATCCAGTGGCAGATTGCAAATTGTGGAAATCGGCTTAAAGTTGTAATATGGTGGTGGCATGTTTGCAGTATTCGCATTGCTAGGAGTTATTTTGGTGTGTTCAGTAAGTATTAGCTGATATTCATATTTAATCGAAGTAAATTTCCTGTTAGCAGGAACAACTTTGCAATTACTGATGTAATAGGACTTATTAACCTGAAAGTGGAAGTATATTTGTTTTAAATAATAATCTTTCCCATATTTGACAAGCATGCTATGTTACAGTGATTGACTTTACGGTGCACACTTTTTAAGTTCAAATTTCGAATGAAATACTTACTTGCACCTAGGGTATATAAAATGCTATCGAATTGATTCTTATTTAAGGACTGAGAGATACTGTCCAAAATTCCTATGTTGTGGGGGTTACAATTATAAGAAATATATTATTATATATTAGTTACCTCCAGCATTTCACAGAAAGTATCACAACACTCTGTGAAAGCTGTGGCTCGAATTTCTCCACTTCCATCAATGAAATCAACAGATAATGTCTTTCCTTGCCTGTTTTTCCAGTAGTACACTGGTGACTTATCTGACACCCATGCCTCAATAGTCCACCTACAAAAAAATATACACATTTTTTAATGTAGTGTTCACAAAGAGCATAAAAATATGAAGCAATTGTATAGTTCACTTAATTATCAATATGAGACCAAAACATCTGAAATCCAAACTGTTAACACATTCATTGCCCATAACATGCCTGGTACAGTCACCCAGCTTTTCTCCAGGTGCCCATGATGTGACTTGCACAGTATCTGTTAATTTCTACTCTTATGTGCCACTACCTGTGTGTAGCTGCTGTTTTGACAATACAACCAACAGTACAGATATTGTACATGTCACCTTAATACCAACACTTAAATAACATACTACTTTCCACTTGTTCTAATGTTCCATATGTTCTAATTTATCCATGCATAATCCTGTAGTTATGGGAGATATTGTTTCTGACAAGATCATGCACCTTAAAGGTGAGGTGGCCTTAAAGATCAGAGAGGAGGATAGAAAAGCCAGGACAGGTCCCAAGACGTACATCACCATCCCCATTTTTCACTTGACCCTCAGAAAAGATCTCAAGGATCCCGAGCAAACACAACGTGGTCATGAGATTTAACCGTGTGACACATGGGGCCAACATCCTGTAGAGGCCCAAGGAAAATGTCCCACTTCTGTTACATGAAGAAGCATACAAAGTATCATGTTCCTGTGGGAAATCCTTCATTGTTGAAACCAGCAGGTCAATGAGTATGCACATGAGGGAACATCACAGGGTGACCAGAAATAAACAGTTCAGCCCTCGTCAGTCATTTCGGAACACAAGTGGATTGAACCAAAACATCAGATACAATTTGAGGATGTCAAAATAATAGCCGAGGAAAGCAGATACTACCCTCAAAATTTTTAAAACACCAATGAATTTCAACAGAGAGGAAGAATACTCATTACACTTTACTTAAAATATGGTAGTTGCAATACTGACCAATCAATGTAAAGCATATAAGTAATTCCTATTTCAACAAAAGGGATGACTATCCAACTGAGACAAGATTAAAAGACCACGATAGAAACCTCCATGTGGGTCTACTAGATAAGGAGTCAGCAGTAGTAAAACAGAGCATCTGAGAAAATCATAGGATTCACTGGGATGAGAAAAAATTTAAACCAAAGGGTAAGAGTGGCAAAAAGGATAGATGGCACTAGGATGATGATGCTCTGACTGACCAATCAGCAGCCTCACCCACCTGAAAATAATGGCTATTATTGGCCAATTTCTAATGGTTTTGACATTAGGGTTATTGGATGCCTTAAGACGATGGGAGAGTTGCTCACTGAAACGTTGGAAGACAATTCTAAAAACCTGACCCAGTGCCATAGCCGACAATTTCATCCAAAATATTCAATGGGAAAACATTTAGACCTTACATTACCCATTTTGTAGAACATGAAAATAGTGCTTATAATCCTCCCTCAGTGTGCAATATCCAGACAGGCGTATTCATATAAGGATTTCATAAATAGTTTCTCGACACCTTGACCTGAGGTGGTTAAAAGCTTTGCTATTTTAATCAACAAACATCTAAGACAAAGAACCCAATAAACATAGACATAAGAACCCATTTATGCAGAGATTATCAGACCAATAGAGGGAATCCATGAATCAATATTGTACTCTTTTGTAAAAGATATAAAGTCTACTAGAAATATAAATTAACTAAATATGCATTTATAGTGAATGGCACTCTGAACTACCTGTAGTTAAATCAGCACTATCCCTTGTTGTGTGGACAGACAAATAAACTTTGGAAACTACACATTTTTTTAAATAAACCAAACCCATGGGAATGACATAATTGTTATATTCACAGCTGTGGACTCCAAGCAGATTGGAAAAATACTCATAGCCTCATTAATTTACAAATAACATTACAACTCCAGAAATAAATTTATGGCATGACATTATAAACAAAACATTAGGCACAGTTGTAAGGAAAAATTGTGACATATGTATTACTGCAAAGAAGCATTAGGCCCTTGTTTGCATTGCTTGTGGCTGAAATAAATTCTATTTATTTTGGTCACCATCAATAGAGTGATTCCATTAGGAATTAAACTATGCCCTACCTGTGTGAATAGGGAGTGAGGCTGAAGATAGGAACACACTTTTCAGCCAGTGTCCCTTGAGGAGTTAACATTATGTCCATACTCTCAATCTGCCTTGCGCTCGCTTCTGGAACCTTAATATTTTCATCCACGTTTTCATGGGAAGTGGATTGCATTATCTCTGGAGTACTTAATATTTTCATATCGTTGCCTTCTGGGTTGATGGATAAGATGGGATTAAATTAAAGAAATTTTTCAGATAAAGTGATAACAAGATCACATAAAATTAAAAGCTGCAAATATGTGAAGAGATATAGATAAAATCAGAATATATATAATTATATTTAATAATTGGGAGTCGAACACCGGCAATTGGGAAGTCTAGTGTTTGAGTCCGGGCTGAGGACAAAACTTTTTTCTCATATAAATTTGTCGGTTTCCATCCATATTTTCTGCCACATTTTGCATTTGTTCTTTTTATGTATCCCTATCCCTTTCCATATTTCCCATTATGTGTGTGTATATGTATATATATACCCTACCCTCCTATCATAGTGTGAAAGAGCAACTGTGTTGCCAAATACACACTAAGTATTTTCACAGGAAGACTCAAGTGTCACGGTAGCTCAGATGGTAAGAGCATCCGACATGTAATCGGGAGGTCCCGGGTTCGATTCCT
>WURS02041586.1:0-11249 GCA_011762765.2 Rhinocypha anisoptera
TCGCTCGCCCTCCCTCCCTCCCTGCCTCACGATTTCCGACCCACTCGCGTCATCATCTTCCTTGTCCCTTCCTCTCTCTTTTTCTGCCGTTCAATCAAAACCCCGCATCCCCTGCCCATGTCTACCATTACTAGCCACATCCGCCAAGTTCCTTACCTCAGTAATTTGCCTTCCACGTCCCACCTCTTATTCTTGCTTCGCACGGCTCACATTATATCTCCTTTATAGATTACACACATTTCTATTGAACTTCCAACTCCTGAACGGTTTTCAAAGTGCCAGAGAGTCCCTTTCCACCTCTTTTCCATCATTCCGTAGACTTCTATTAAGGACCAACTGCTAGCTTTCTTTGTATTCCCGTAAGGTCTCTAAACATATATTAAGAAATTTCTGAAGGAGTTCTCTTTAGTACGGTAACGGACAACGTGATCCAGAGCTAAGAAAAGGAATATGTTGACCTCCCATCGGTTGTCAGAATTTTTAATTGATTAATTAATTATAAACATGGTGATATTTAATATCACATCATCGTTCTTTGTGTGGTCAACTGCAGTGGGGATGATATACATAGTAGTAAATTATGTACAAGCCACCTTTTCCCAATCTAAATTCCAATATGTAGGTACCCATATATTAAAACTATGTAAAAAATATAGCTGGAAAATGGCTAGTTTCAGCATGTCTTCAGAACAGTTTGGCGTTCGTTTGGTTTTGGCATATAATCTAAAAAAATAGTAATCCAGAAATACTCATAAGTTTCTTTGTATCTGTACTTCCTTACACTGCTCTAAAAATCAATGCGAGAGTATGTCTGAAGATCGTGTCATAGGTGAAAACCTTTCTCTTCTTAGTGTTTCCCCCTTATTTGGCGCAGTAGTGTTTGACTGGAATAAATTTCTCCTATGTACAAAGGCAAGACAAAATAATCTTCAAACCCATAACTATACTTGTACTCGAAATACATTTCCTCAAAATTTTCAGTGACGATCGATCTAGACGGAATTTGACTTTCAACGAGATGTCAAAAGTTTTGACAATATTAACTCATGTTTGTATTTGAAAATGTATTTTTCAATAAAGAGAAAATTGTTTAAGTCAACTTACAATCTAATTTTTAGTCGAATGTAAATATTTTTAGGTCCAAGTATTACTTTATTTCTCGTTTGATTTCTATTTGCTTTTTGATTGCTTTATTGTTATTTCTTGATTTGATACCCTGTCAATGCGGTGAAATCTACATCGGAGAAACGGGCCGAACCATCGAGACACGGTTGAAAGAACATCGCAGACATATCCGACTGGGTCAGCCAGGCAAGTCAGCAGTAGCCGAACATAGTATCCAGGTTTTCACCAAGGTTTTATAAAACAAATTATACATGCCTCGACAATATTTTTACGTACACGCGATGTAATCACGGCGCAAATTAAATTTTATAGTGAGATTTCGATTTCCAGATGCAAATTAAAACCTAAAATAAGAACATAAAAATTGTTGAGTACCTAAATACTCTTTGATTTAATTGAACAGATACTTCTATGTGCAGCCATAAATAAGTAACGCAAATCTCCACGTTGGAAACGATAGAGTAAAGTTTACGCCTAATTGAGTGATTGGGAGGGATTTTCTCTTTTACAATTAAAAACTGACTTAAAATAATAATTAGTATTTGGAGAAAGAGAAACACAGAAATTCCCTCTTAAAACTTTATTTTCGGCCGCGACCATGATGTTGCGACGCATTGTCGTGGACGAAAATGAAGTTTTAAGTAGACATTTCCCTGTTTCTCTTTCTCCAACTACGAAGGATTTCCACAAAGTGACGCCTGAGACTGTTTCTTACATTAATGCGTATTTCGAAAATAGATTACTTCATAACAGCGTGTATTCGAAAATCGTTCCAGAGAAATCTGTTCTGAGGAAAAGTATAATCCCTTGTAAAACTTTAGTCCAGAATAATATCTGTCATGGTGTGTCAAAGAAAATCGGTTCACCGAAAACGCAATAAATACGTTCTACCGATTGCTATGACGAAAACTCTTACAACGCAGCCACACAGAAAAAATTGTTTTTTATGGGCGCCAATCAACCATTGTTTCCATGACGCCATGATTACTGCACCCAATTCCTGAGGCCCAATCTGACACATCAATCCGCTTTCCGACTCCATCCACTACAGCATTCATCCGCTCACGTTCATTTCCTCAATCCACTCATTAACAAAATATGTCGTTCCTTACACTATACGCCATTCACTCTTTCAAAGGTTCTGATTAATAAATCAAATGAGACAGACGAGAAAGATACCGGTATAGTAGAATAATCCTTTAAAAAATGTGGGCGGGCGGATCGAAGAGGGTGGGTAGAGACGAAAGCGATGATTGAATAAACAAACTTTGCTTCGATTCAAGGGAGTTTTAATGAAACTCATTTTTTATTCCCCTGAGTCATCATCGGTAGATTGCGAATAACTATATATGTAGACGCAATTTTTTTATTCATTTCAGAAAAAAGTCTTTAGCATGAGATCCTCATGGCATTGATTTCCTGCTCGGATGCAGCAGAATAATGTCCTCGTCTGCAAATCTGGAGGTCGCGGGCTAGGGATATTTTTTCTTCTCCACCGACATCATGGATGTATGTGTTTCGTCCTTGTTACAACAAACTGTCCACCGTAATTGGCCAATTTCTGCTGTGAGTGGAAAAATTTATAAACGAATAAATAAAATAAATACCGAAACCCATCTAGAGCATGAATAATTGTTATCCTCCTTTCTCCTATTCACCGCCAATGTAACACTGGTTATTGACTATATGACACAGATTAGAAATGAATATTAAATGAAGTAAAAAATACACCATTCAATGTATGTTTAGCATGCAACTGCATAATTTCCTTGTCAATTTTGGAATTCAAATATTCCTCAATCATTTAATCCCGTGGAGTTTCAATAGTTCAATTCATCAATTCGTCCAATAAATGAACACCATTCTCAGTCGACATTATGAAAGATTTACTGTCAGATAAAGACACATTCTGATATGGGAAAATAAGTCTTAGAGAAGCTGTGGGATTGCGAAGATTATCATTTCTAGTTTTTGGCGTTTCTTTAAATTCGTTTTAACAATAGAGTGCAGGATATCCCGTTATGAGTAATTTTTCATCGTATTACAAATATTACAGTGGTTTATGGGTTAAAGAGAGCTGTGTTATCTATTTCGTGATACTCCTTTTAGAATAAGCATGGGATAACATATCTCATCTGGTATCATGTCATCTCTAATATAAGAAAATAGCGCTCTATCTAAGAATGTGTTTCAAAAAATCACATTGGAATTAATGAACAATTCACACATCGTGATCGTTACAATGATTATGATTTAATTCATCTGGAAAATCTATTGAAGCCTTTTGGTGAGACAGTGAAACTACTGATTATGTATTTTTAATTCGGTGTCTTGGTGATTATGGATGGATAAATAATTTACCAATGCTATATAAGCCATGTGTTATGAGACAGTCGTGGGTTACATACGGGCACAGACTGTTGAACATTTGTTTCTTAATGGATCCGTTCAAAAAATTACCCTTGAGGAAAAACTATAATTATTCTCAAGCGACTCAACTCGTCTTCTGGGCTATCATTGACATTTCATAGCGGAAACATGTCTGGTCACGTAAGCCCTCGGAGAGAAACGGAAATATTTGGCGAAACAAAAGAGCAGAAACCTTTATGTACATATAAAGGGTAGGCAGTGAGTAAAGAGAGGGAGAGATAGAGAGAGGATCCGGGGAGCTGTCATAATCGCCAAAGCATTAAGAACCCATTTACAAAAGGCGCCTAAGCAAATATAGAGGTTGGGACGCGTCCGCCCCTCAGACGAGGGCAACTTCTCGTCGGAGGCGCCACGCGGCAATAGGCGTCCAAGGGTCCGTTTGAGAAGGACGACAAAACGAGTGGAGTGGCCGAGGTCGGAAAGAGAGCACTTTAGGTCGCTATTACGCTGAGGCGACTGCGAGGAGTCGTAGAATCAATATTGTTAAATTCAGAGACCGAAATGTGAAGATTATTGTGTCTTCATTACGGGGCAAAAGGAATAGCGCTGAATTTCCTGTATTTGGTTTCATCAGAATAAAGTCATCACAAGAAGTCATCCCTCAATGAAAACTCAAGGTGCTCTCACTCTGATTTACCATTAGCTGAGGACTCCGATGAAGAGATCTAATATTTATCCTAGTTATTCCAATGTATAACCATTACATACGCCGACCGGTTTAACCTGGTGGATGACTGGTGCTCGCCGGCTAACCCAACGATTAACCTGGTGGGCGTATATAATGGTTATACATTGGAATAACTAGGATAAATATTAGATCTCTTCATCGGAGTTCTCAGCTAATGGTAAATCAGTGTAAGAGCACCTAGAGTTATCATTAAGAAATGATTTCTTATGATGACTTTATCCTCGACCTCAATCTCGGTTGATCTTGATTTCGGCCTCGAATCCTGCCCAGGGCATAGGTGTTGCATTTGTCCAGATGGGTTTTTCCATGATTTGAAGAGGTGCAAAATGATCGAATTACCCTACAAACAAAAATACTTATACTACCATTATATACTGTGTCGTTAATCAAATCGAAATACAGTATAACAAGAACAAGGATGATATTTATATGGTGATAAAACTCTCTATACCCAGATGAATTATATCACTTTGACAGTAAGGATTTATTTAGGGTCTGCGTTACCTCAATATCGGTGGAATTGTTTACACAAGACTAAAATTCCTTAATGATCACCCCATCGATATGAGCAGTAGTAACTACGACCGCTCACGTCGACTCTTTGAAGCGCCTGTGAAAAATTTCTTAATGTCCAATTGTTTCAAAGGAATACATTCCGAGTAAAAACTTTTACCCTGAGAGATTTTTAAACACGTTAGTCAATTTAAACGTAAGGAGTTTAACTATTTATTTAATATGTTATTGTGCACAGGTGGATCAATTGACATCCATGAGGAAGAAATTAATAATACATCCAGGACCATGACTGAAAATATCTTGGCTGCTATGAACTATAGGGCGGGTGTAATTAAGCTGGATTTGAAAACATGCATCAATCATTTATTTAATTGAATAGAATTCATGATATTATGAGTAGATATAGTCAGTTCAATTCCATCTAAAATACATCTACTACACTACTTGGTTATGGATATCATCACCTATCGTGTAAACCTAAAGAATCTATTCAAGTGTAGGATATAATTTTTATTTTAAGGACATCTATTAGTTTTCTTACCATGTCTTCTATTTAGAGGGAAAAAATAAAAACGTTAGATGTATCGAGTAGGTAAAAATACAAAGTCCTCGCCTCAAATTTTCCTCTAAGAATGAATATGGCACATGTTTTAAGCATGACGAAATGCGAAGGTATGTGCTTTGTAAAATATACATTGATGTTCATATATCATTATTAAAATATTCAAATCTAACTCGTGGCACATTTCATATTAACCAAAATTCAAACCATTAGGTACGTTTCAAAACACGGATATCTTTCGCCCATGCATCCTTTGCCAGACAGGGAGAAGTAGAGAGGCCGGTTAAGATGATATTATTAGGACCAGTCTAATTCTCCTACTGATTATTCTCGTGGAGAATGTAGTGAAACTAAGCACCCGCGAGCAGTGAGGTATTTGAGGAATACGATAGTTTGATAAAGGAAGGGCGGATAGTCAAAGTGTTTTACCATCGGGGCGTTGCCAGGAGAGATGGAGAGAGGGAGGGAATGTGGAGGAAACCGTGGCACCGGTGGGTGGGCGGGGATGGTGGAGTTACAATGCCTCGGATACGGCGTCTCACGTGACTGGAATAAAGCCGAGTGGATCCATAAATGGCGACGTCGAACCTGCGAACCCCTTTTCGGAGTTGGGCGGGGATATGTAAGGGGCGAGAACCGAGACGAGCCATTGAGGGTAGAGCGGCGGACGGGGAGAATAACAGAAGTGTGGGAGGGGGTGACTACTTGAAAACTGACCAGCGCATACCGATGCCAGATAAACATTATTCATTTATAATAGTAATACATACATATATATAAAAATATATATAATTGAGTTCTCTCAGACCGACGAAGGGGCAAGCAAGCCCCGAAATATGTCTTCCCAATGCGAGTCTTTTAAGTGTTTCTTTCTGTGTGTATGTGTATAAGGGTGTGCGTGTGTTCGCGCGTGTGTGTGTGTGTATATATATATTAAAACAGTCACTAATTTATTTTCAATGCTATCCCATCTTCTTCAGAATGTTATAATGTGATTTAGCATCGACCGAAATTTCAAAAAAGTGAGTTTCTTTAATATCTGCCTGTATTTATTCAACCTGGATCACCAATATTTAATCATGTATTCAAGTAAAACCCCTTCTCCGCTTGCTGCTTGACAATAAGTAGAAAAATTCTTCCATCTGCCTAATTTCGATCTTTCCAAGTTTTATTGTTTTCCGTACTTTGAATTTAAACAGTATATTTCGCTTTATTCTTGTTTATACTTTAGTTGCATTTCCTCATTTACTTTTCCGTGCACTATAACGCCGTCGTAATATCTTCTTTCTTTATTATTACGGCAATGCCATCCGCATGATAATCTCTTATCCCTTTATTTTTACATTTCATTTACATTATCCTCCCTTTGATCTCTATAATTGGCTTTTTAACGTAAGAATCAAAGATGAATGATGATAGCGAGCACCCCTGTCTCACTGCATTCTTCTCGGCTTCCGCTGAAGGCAGAGAAACATGCAATTCTTCCGATATTTTCGAAATCGTGATATTTGTGCATTGTAAAACTTTTTCTCCGGTCCACGAAGGCAATAAACGTTCGGGGTCTTTCCCTTCCACAATATTATCTTGAGAGAAAATATACCTTCTTTTTAACCTTTTTCTTCGAAATCCATACTGGTCCTCCCTTGAATACTCTTCCGCTTTCCTCTTTATCCTTCGGTCTTGTGTTCTTTCAAACCTCCTTTATGCTTTTTTGGTATCACCACAATGTTCTTCACGATGTTCATTAGTATTTCACAGCTCTTCCTGTAAAAATATGGCATGTGATTTTGAAGAATTCAGTAAATGTCCTCTTTCACCAATTTTTAATATAATACTTCCAATAGTGTTTTTTCGAACCCTTGTGCCTCGGAACCGTAGTTCCTTCCTTTAGTGCACTATCAAGAATTGGAGTTCCTTTCTGTTCGTCATCAACGCCATCAATATGTAACGAAGGCTGAAAACAATGAAGCAAAATACATGTAAATCAGGAAATCACGAAAACTCTTAATTAGATAATAAGGGGAGAGAGAATAAACCGCAGACCGTTTCCTTGATCCTATGGCTCGAGATAAAGAATATCATACAGGATAACAGTGGAGACAGGAAAAATTGTGTAAAGAAACTAACGGTATGGACGAATGGAAAATAACAGACTATTCGTAAAGACGGCAATAGAAGGAAAAAATGGATGTACTGTATGTAATACGGTCAAAAACTGTGTTTTTTTTCTATAGCGTGCTTCGACGGCTATGGTCATATCGAACCTCTTCAATTCATAGAAAAAACCTTATTGGACGAACACAACACTCATGCGCTAGGCGGGACTCGAACCCTAAACCACGTTCTGCAGGACTGCCATCGGACCCATGGCCCTAGAGTGAAGAGGCACGATGCAGTAGTCTCACACCTGGAGCGAGATCTGCAGAACCCAGACTTCAGCGTGGTAAGGGAGAAAAGTATATAAGTAACGAGGGATTCCGCATACCGGATCTAATTGCGACAAAAGACAACAAGATCTATGTCATAGACGCCCAGGTGGTAGGCGAGCAGGTCGACTCACAGAAGGCGAACACCTGGAAGGTGAGGAAAGTACCAGGGGAACGAATCGCTTATCCAGAATACCAAAGAGAGAAAGGGCCTGCAGGAGATTGACGTGTTCGCGATCACCTTGAGCTGTCGGGGGATATGGAGCAGGAGATCGGTACGGGATGCCTTGGAAGCCGGGTTGATCAGAAGGAAGAATGTTGTCAAGATACAGGTCAGTCGGGTAATTGTGGGGGGATTGATTTCCCTAAACATCTTTAATAAGCGCACCAACATCAGACCAGTAGCTGAACGAACCGGGGTAGGATGATGGCCGCATGACGTCCGCCTGCAGTATTTGCCTCCTTCCCTGATAGGTGATATCAGGTGGTGTGGTATTTAGTAGGTATGGGCTGGGTTCCCCGGCCGAGTCCCAAACTTCCCATGGCCACCTTCCACTGGGAATGAGTATATGCATTTTCCACACCACCTCCAAAAAAAAAAGCTGGCAAGCACGCTACCCACTCGGGTAACTGTTTCAGCCTTCGCGGGCGCTACACGCAGGGCTAACCCGACACTCCCGTCCTTCCGACAGTAACTGGAACGTATCATGCATTTAGAAAATGTCACTTTATTTCGTTCGGCTGAATTCAAAATAAGGAATGCTAGTTTGGGAGATATTTGAAGGCAATTTCGAACTTTAATCAATACTCATCACTTAAAAAATTTATATATTTAAAAACAGTGCTGTCGCTAAAAAAAACAACATAACTAAACATCGTTAAAAATTGAATCTACTGTTCCAACCACGACGAGAGGTGGCGGCATTAATTTCCGTTGAACGTTTCCTTATCTTAAGTTAATTATTCATGCACTGTTTCTTTTTGAACGATGGTCAAATCTCCTATTCCAACTCAATTAAATTAAAAGCGGATCGCTCCTTTATACCAAAACGTATATAAATCTTCCCAACTCATGTGATGTATAGTGAATGTGTGGACTTCACTTATCCGGGTTTGGTAAAAAAATAATCGTTCCTGTGTTACTTTTATCTGTCTGAATTGCACGAAAGAAGGATTCACGGTATTGAGATTGTCCCGGGACGACAAGTGAAACCGGAAGTATTAGTAGTGTTTTTGTTTATAGGGTGCTTCGACATAAGCTATGGGCACCTCTTTAAATCATAGATAAAGCGATACTGGAGGAACACAACACCCATGTCCTAGGCGTGATGGGTCGAAGCCGAAGCGACCTTATGGGTTAGTCGGCGGGTGCGCTACCCTCATGATAACCCAGTCGGCGTAAAACCAGTTTAAGATATTTAGCTGAATCACGATCACGATGAAAGATAGGGATATAGTGACGTCTCTGTATTTAATTAGGGGCAGAGTAGAATAGTAGAGTAGTGGAAAAGGGAAGAGTAAATTTAATAGAGTTCTCTTCTTTCGTTTAACTATGGTTTTAGGCATCATTTTTTAATTAGATACTCAGCATCGTGGCAACCCAATGTATTAGACGAAACTTTCTCGGGTACAATTTTTGCGAAACTCCTTCATAATCACAAGAGAATAAAAAAGTTCGAGTTTGCACATAAAAACATTTACTGCGGGCCCAGGTTTCATCGCATTGTAGCTTCATCAAATGACATGGCGATGTTACGCGCCGTAAAGGTCCTGCAATAAGTTCCTTTATGCGGAGACGCAAATTCTTTCGTGAAATTGAGGAGAGCATTCCATCTTCTGATGCGCGCGTGGCGGCATTATCCTTAATACCGGGGGGGGATGGAAAACTTTCGCCAAAACACCAGTGCTGTAAATTTCTGGATATCATCAATTCGCCGGGAGATATCGGCGGCTTAGGGGGGATATCATCCTGAGACTGTGAGTTTCCCACCCCAAAGTTTGTTCTGACTTCATGATTAAAGGTTTATTTTTAACTCAAGGAATTTTTATTTAAATTTAAGGACACTGTAAACCATCCGCCATTAAGTTTTAAATGACGTAAAAATTAAACGCTTAGTTTTTCAATTTTGATCAAGTAAAGAACATTTTGGACAGCCTAGGGCATTTAATAACTGAGGGCTATTTGGATAGCGTCCTAAATTATTATTAGATTATAAAAAAATATTATAAAAATTATTGTTAATTAAATAATACTATGTCCTGAGCACTCACGGTGGAAAACTACTTCTAGCACAGAGAAAAATCATTGGTTTTCTACCGTGAAAATGGGGATTTCGCTTGCTCTCGGGTTAGATCTATCCTCATATGATGAAACTAGCTTTCATATAGTCTAGGTTGTTAACAATGATATTGGCGCGCTGGGTTGTAACTCCTGTCATATGTGAAGTCTTTGCGCCTTCTAGTTGGCTCTTTCACTGTGGATCCTTGTAAGATAGTGTTTTTTTTGTCTCTCCCTTGAGGGATATTATGATTTCATTTAGTCCAAGCAGATGGGTCTGCCCCTCCCAACATTCTTTCCTTTCGCTCCCCGGTAGAGGTATTCAACATATTACAGCGGTAAAATATGTATCATTTACCATTCATATTTATCTTTTAATCTAGTGATTTGTCTGTTCTTCCCTTGTTATTTAATTATCCTTTATTCAATTAGTCATTTAGAACGGATAATATCTAATTTGTTTGATGTTGCTTCCTCACATGTCACATTTTCAATTTGTTGCGTGCGATTTTTTCTTCGATCCGTTCCACTCCTTATACAAATTATTTAAATTTTTTATCGTCTAATTAAAAAATTTCCCTGATTATTTGGGTCATTTCGTTAAGCAAAAGTTCTTCTAACATTCTTATAAACACAGTCAACAAGTATAAGCGGATAATGTTTTGGTCGTGATTTTGCTTGACCAAGATATCGTCTTGGGTCTAATAATTTTATCCTTAGCTACAACTGGATCGTCATGCCATTCCGTACTACTATATCTTTTGCAATTTATTACCGAGACTTTACTTCCACGTCGCAATCTCTAGTCATATTTGTGACTAGCCATTTAAGTTTCTTTTAGTTTTCGCAATTTTTTTATTCAGAGCTTGTTTACGCGCAGTGGTTTTCATGGATACTGCCATGAAATCAGTTTATTCGAGGGAATTAGCATGGCGCCACTCGATTAAATCTTTCGAGTCGTACCACTGTTTTAAAAAATAAAATATTGATGCTCACATTGAATTCACTCTTATCTTCAAGCGCGCTATATTGCACAAACTCTTACTCTCGACCGTCCGTTTTCTTATTGCTGCCGCCGCCTTACCCCCTACCAGGGTTTCAAATGTTTGTAATCTCCCCACGTTCAATCTCCTACTCACCATCGCCCTCTATGCACGTTCAATCGTATTTTTTACCGCTAGTTCTCACGTCGCGTCTATCAGTCCTTGTATATCTATTATATAT
>WURS02041596.1:0-11248 GCA_011762765.2 Rhinocypha anisoptera
GCACTTAAGATACACTTACTCACCGAGTCTCTCTATTTGCCGCTGGCCGATAGGCCAGCTGCGATACGCGCCTTTCTTATGTGTGTTCTTCTGTAAGTGTATTTGTATATATATATATCAGTATCATTGTCATTTTTATACACATATACACTGTGAAAAATGAATTTTTCCGTCAATCTGAAAAAAATAAATATGCCATTTGTCTACTTATTTGCAATTAAAATTGGTTTCGGCTATTATGTTTGAAAAAATCCGAATAGGTAGAAACTTATTTGTAAAGATAAAAATTTAATTAAAATATATCCAAGCACTACCACCAGTCTTAAGTCAGAGCCAAACACACTCCAAACACAATTACTAGTGCTTAGTCGGTAGTAAACATACTCAAAACGTTAACCCTAGTGCTTATTTGGTGCCAAAATTACTTCAAACGCTAACACTATTGACTAGTTGTTACCAATATTAATACGAACGCTATTACTAGTGCCTAGTCGGTACTAAACATACTCAAAACGTTAATCCTAGTGCCTATTTGGTGCCAATATTACACCAAACGCTCCATACTAGTGCCAAGTCAATACTAAACTTACTTCAAAGCTGACCCTAGTGCCCAATCGGTACAAAACATACTCAAAACGCTATCACTAGTGCCTAGTTAGTGCCAAACTCACTCTCACTATCGTCACCAAAGCTTAATCAGTGCCAATTTTTCAATCGGTCTGTTTGAACAAAGAGAATTTCGGATATAAAGAAAACTGAATAATTTAACCAAACTCAAATTCAATGGTTTCCCTCTCCCAAACCAGGTTTGCTCAACCAGTGTTGGCCATACGCCCGGCCTGGTCAGCCGCCAGGTCCACTAGGTTCCAGCCTACACGGTGGTCCACTCGGGCACGGCGCGGGTTTATTCGGGTCACCCCTGCGAGCCTTGGCCTCCATGTTTGGCCCGAGCTCGATGGTGGCCACTGGTGGCGGTGGCTCGGCTGGTTTTGGTGCCTTAACCACCACTTCGCCATATCTTAGCGCGGAGTGGCGTTTGGCAGCCAAGGCCTTGCAGCAAAACTACACCAAACTTCTGGCAGCTCAACAACATCATCAACAACAGCAGCAGCAACAGAATCATCATTCTCATCACCACCACCACCATCAACAGCATCAAAGCAACAGTGGCCTTCCGCCGCCGCCGTCGTCTTTGCCGTCATCGGGATTAGCATTTCTCGCGGGACCACTTGACCCAAACGGGCACCACCAACAACAGCAGCAGCAGTGGAATCTAAAGCAAGCAGTAGCAGCTATTGCTGCCGCTGCCGCTGCGGCTGGTGCTAAACTTGGCAACACCGTTTCGATGAATGCCATTGATGGTTCTCTTAATTCGGGCAAGTACAATTTTTTTCCCATTTCTCTCTTTCTATCAATCACTCTATTTCTCTATTTCTCTCTTTTTTGGCAACTCTCTCCCCCTCTCTCCCCCTCTCTCTCTCTCTCTCTCTCTCTCTCTACAATTCTCTTTATTTTATTCATTTTCTCTCTCTCTCTCTCTCACTATTTCTCTCTCTCTCTCTCTCTTTCTCTTTCTCTCTCACTATTTCTCTCTCTCTCTCTCTCTTTCTCTCTCAAGGCAATTTTCTCACTTTTGGCAATTCTCTTATTTTCTCTTTTTAAAATTCTCTTTACTCTTTTCTCTTTCTCTCCCTCTTTCCCCCTTTCTCTCTTTCTTTTTTTGCAATTTTTCTCTCTAATTTTTTCTTTTACTTTCTCTCTCTTTCGCTCTTTTCTCTTTCATTCCACTTTTATTTTTTCTTTTTTTCTCTTTGTTTTTCTATTATTCTTTCTCTATTTCTTGCTCTTTGCAATTTTTTTCACTCTAACATTGGTCGGGGATTATGATGAAACAAGAAAAATAAATGTAATTTCTTATTTTCGATAAGAGGTTCCATGATCAAACAATTTGAAGAGTGGTGTTGGTTTTTTGCCTTAATAAAAAATGAAGAATGCTTTGGCATACACTTTAAACTCAAATTAGCTAAACGGGTAAAATGGTTGAACCGCTTTCACAGATATTGATATTAAATTATTCATATATTAATTATTTACAGATATATGCAAAATTTAATTTTACACTTTACTTTATTACAATGGCATCAAAACAGTTTTAAGTTGAACACTTGAATTTAGGTGTACTTTTTTTAACATGCTATTTTTAGAATAATTTGTATGAGAATATATCTCAGAAACATTATTATAGAAAAATGGTAAATATATATATAAATTTTGCACAAAAAGAAAAAATAATAACTGCATTTAAAGTTATATAATTTTTTAATTAAAGATAAATATACTAATAAAATAAGACAGATTCAGTAATAAATAAATAAAATCCTTTCTATGCAAATGCAATCACATACATACACAGAAAGTAACTCTTTTTCTCACACGCACATCAGTTTAATACGATTATTATTATTATTATTATGATTGTCACACCATTCTTTCTCTCTTTCTCTTTCTGTCTCTCTCTCTCTCTCTCTGTTTGAATGAATTACGAATTCAAAACAAGAACACAGGAGATTTATTATGATTATGATTATGATTTGTGAGAATTTCTTCACACTTTTGCTTATCATTTTTCTACTTCTTTTTTTGTTTAAACACATAGAAAATTGGCAAAAAAGAATAGAGAGAAGGAGAAAAAGCTTAGGATGAAAAACTAGAGTGTGTGTAGAGTGTCTCTAGATGACTACCTGAGGATGGTTTTGCATGGGTGAGCATCATCCGTTGGAACGAGTAGTAGAGCGTGTAATGACACTTGTCTTAAGGCCGCTCATTACAAGTGCCGGTACTTGATGTAAGTTAGAGAGAGAAAGAGAGAGAGAGAGAGTATGTTAAAGAGATAGTGAGTGAGAGAGAGAATAAGAGAAAGAGTAAGAGAGAGAAAGAAAGAGTGAGAGAGAGAGAGGGTAAGAGAAAGAGAGAGAGACTAAAGTTGGTAATGATGATGACACTGACAAGATACTCGATTTTGAAGCTCTCGAATGAGTTAGTTGCACTTAAACTTTTCTTCCTGAAACAACTTTAAATTTTATCCATTAAATAAATTTGCGTCTAAATTTTAAAGTTTTACTAATTTTTCCCTTGTTCTCGCTCATTCACACTCTTTCATTTACTATCGAGTGGCTAAATGCAAATTACAATATATTGCCAATTATAGTAATGAGTCTTTTCGCTAGATGTCGGTGCCAAGTGATAATGACTTTCTATCTAACTATCTATCCATCTCTCTGTGGCTCTTTCTTTCATTTATTTTTATTGCTTTTCATAATTGTAGAAAGAGAAAATAAATAAATTAAGATAATTTGTTATTTAAAAATTTCAATAAATTAGTCAATAAGTCAAAATTGCACAAGTTAATTAAATTTAAAAGAAAATAATTAAAGCACTCATGGCTTTGCGTTAGATTAAAAAAGATTTAAGATAAATAAATAAAATTATGCTGTTTCAAACCAAAACATTTTAAAGAGTTTTTAATTAAAACTTTTAATACTAGACATATTTATTTATACAAAATATAATTAATAAAACATAAATTGAAATTTATTCTTACATATTCAAAATTACAGAGAAGGCTCGATTAGTTAACAACTCGTTTTTCTTGACATTTTTATATAAAGAGGCTTAAACGAACAGTTTTTTATAATTTAATTAATGTATGTGCATGTGTTTGAAGTGCTTTTCTAGACTCGTATTGGTTTACAAGCCTTTCTCCTACACTGTGTAAGGCAGTTAGGTACTCACTGTATATACATTCAATAAAAAAATTAAATTCAGAATAATTAAAAATTTTTAGCAGTTACCAAATTTTTATACTCAATTTTTACATTATCTAAATTTTCGAATAACATAAAAAATATTATAAAATTCTTCCTATCAAAATTTAAGCTAAACTTGGAATTACTCTTTAAATTAGAGAATTTGCTAATTTTCCAATCTGATGATTTAACTTTCACATAATGAGACTTTTATTTATCACTTTAAACTACACACAAAAAACATTTGAACTAAATTTTAACACAAACAAGCAAATTAGTTCAATAAAAAGCAAAATTTTATAATATAATAAGAAGGGGGAGGTGAGCTCTCGCTTATAAGCAGGGCGAGTAAAGTGGACATAGGTTGTCAAACTTGCCCGAATTTCAATGGCCCGATTCTCGAGCCCCTTTGGACTCTGGGACACTAAACTCTCATCCAATTATTCTTTCTCTAAAAAATATTTTTTGTAAAATTTCAGCTTTTTTGGTGGACGGGAAGCATACCAGAATTTTTGTGAGGACAGACGGACGGACAGAAACAGGAGATTAATAGCAGGGCTTTTGCAGCAAAGCTGCCTCTCGCCCTGCTAAATAGGTTAAATTTTTAATTTTTGAAGCAAAAATTGACCACATTTTGGTTAAAATATAACCCTATTTTAAACTAATTTGCCAGTTTGAACTAAAATTTATCTTTTTTGGTTGCGTGTAACAAGTTTTTAGCAGGGCGAGAGACAGCTTTGCTGTAAAAGCCCAGCTATTAATCTCATGTTTCTTTCCGTCTGTCCGTCTGTCCTCACAAAAATTCTAGTATACTTCCCGTGCACCAAAAAAACTGATTCTTTACAAAAAGGATCCTTTTAAGAAAAGAATAATTGGATGAGACTTTGGTGTCCCAGGCTCCAAAGGGGCCCGAGATTTGGGCCATTGAAACTCGAGCAAGTCTGACAACCTACGCCGCATTTCTCTCGCCCTGCTCATAGGCGAGAGCTCAGCTCTCCCTTCTTATTATAACTTTTACCTTTACTTTTATCTTTACACTATAAAATATATTTTAATGTTTATTTTTACTTTATTGACCACCATTTTGAATAAAACTGTTTTTTATTATTAATATTAACTAAAAACGGTAACTAATAAATTTAAAACTTAAATTGTAAGTGCATTTGTAATCACTGACTTTAGTGATAGAATAAGCTTCTTAGAAGAGCTTTTGGCACACTAATTTGATAAAGATTTATCCATTTTAAGCATATTGTTATAGAAATGTGACCAATATCACTATCTACTATCGGATTGTAATTCTCCTCTTAACCTTTACACTGAAGACTTTGACACTAAAAAATGACGAGTGTAGAGTAAGCGTAATCGTGATACACTTGTTTCATTCATTTTGTATATAAGTTTATATATTGAGTTAATTGTACACTGGAAGTCGCTTCAAAGATTGAAAATTTAATAACAAGATGACTTCTGTAAACACTTGGAAACTTATCTACACCGCAGTTATTCATCTTAATCAACTGTCCTATGTAAGTAATTGCTTAAAATACTCTTAACTTGTAACTTTAAAAATTTAATTTTTATAAATAAACCATTGGAAAAGACGATAATTTCAAAGGTTAAGTGAATTAACAAAAGAATATTCAGTAAAAACAAATTATTCATCTATTTGTTCAGATAAGCTAAACTTTGCATATAATTGATATGACAATATGACAAATATACAAACAATGAGTTTGAGTTATAGTCAAGGCCAAATGATGTGATTAAACCAATAAACAAGATTTAGATATTTGACCATTGACAGTCAAGTAAAATAACTTCTAACCAACTGTGAAACATTGTTTTTATAATAATTAATAATTATTGACATGATTTGCAGGGTTTAAACATACCGTTGGGAGGTTTAACTCAGATTGATCTGAGTTATGTGTACAACGTGTCTTACAGTACGATAACTACCAATGGAACGATGAACGGGATTGGTTATTTGCTAGGCTCACTGGTCGCATGGTCCTACCATCGACTCAACCGTCAACTCATCTTGATCATCTTACTGATAGTGCAAGCAGGCACTATGCTTTTCACACCCTATCTTGTTTACGTTCCATTGCTCTTTGTGGCTAGTGTCTTAAACGGCTTTGGCTCGGGGGCGTGGGACTCGTCGTGGGCGGCGTGGCTCATCGAGATGTGGCCCGATTATAGCAGCACACTGATGCAATCCTGTCAATTGATGTTCGGTTTGGGTACTGCCCTGGCGCCACTCATTGCTGCTCCTTACCTTCATCCTCCCAATGATCTCACTACTAACTATACTATGTCCGGTTCGCAGAGACAGCGAGCTATCACCGTGCCTTACACAGTTGTTAGTCTAGCAATAGCATTCAGTAGGTTTCTATTTATTAATATATAATATTTGTAGTTGTAATTCATTAATTGTATAATCTGCAGCCGCTTCATTACTTGCAATACTCTATTTTATTAAACCCTACCGCATTGAAGAGTATCAAGATACTCAAATGAAAAACAAAGAGGAAACAAGTACTGAGGATAGATTACAAGAAGACAAAGATAACGAGTCAACGAATGTTATAAAACATAGAATGGTTAAATTAGTGCTCTTGGCCATATGTCTGTCAGCTTATGGCAACGGTGAACTGACGTGGTTTAATTTCTTTACCTCCATGATTGAGTTCATGCACATTGGTTTTGATGCATCTTCCGCGACCTATCTTCTGGCGTGCATGTCTGCTACATTCACCGTAGGACGTCTCATTAACGCGTTCATCGCTTTAAAGATCAAATCAGACTACGTGTTGAGTTACCATTTTGTCATAATTTTAGGCGCTGCACTCTTACTTCTTTTTGGTATTTATCACCCAGAACAGAATTGGATTCTTTATGTAGGGTGTACAACAATGGGTAAGTTGAAACTCAAATAATTCAAAAGTAGATTTTAACATGTACAAATCAAACTAATTGCACTATACTTTGCACAGGATTTGGATTGTCAGCCATGTGGCCAGGTATCCTTGCCTTCACAGACCGACATGTATCACTCACACCACGAGTCGGTTCTGTCTTTTCCTTTGTGTTTGGCATTTGTTCCATGCTCACACCAGTGATTGTCGGAAGTCATCTCAGAGAGTTTCCTATTCTTCTTTTTACTTTTGAAGCTGGTTTTATTGGTATTAGTTTTATTGCTTTTCTATTGGTTAACTTCTTTATCTATTTTATTACTAACATACATAGAAACACCAAGTTATCCAATTCAACGCCATAATTGGATCAAATTTGTATACACTTTATTGTTTTGAATCTTTTCCGATAGATGGCGCTATATCTTGTTTAATTTTTTATGATGACAATTTCTAAAGAAAATGATTGGCATTGCTTTACGAAGCTCCATTTTATACATTTTTGCTTTAATATATGATTATTCCTATCACTGGTTTAATGTGATTAATTTAATTTGACTAAATATTAAAATTTGTAGTCTTATTAATACAACAAAATTTATTCTAGAGATATCAAATAAAAGTTTTGCTACATTAAAAAACAAATACACTCGGTATACACTTTAGAGCATTGAATTTACTCCGTATCATTTTCATATCGTTTTTAATTTAATATTTTCTTTTAGTTGACAGTTGAGCTAGACAGTATAGTCATGAAAAATGAGTGAACTAACATAAACATTTTTTGTGGTTGCTCTTGTTGATGATGCTTTGCCTAGACAAACAGGCAAAATTCATGACAAAATGCGTTTTGATAATGACAATCACGTATGGGTTAAAAAATAAACATTGGGTTAAAAAGATAAATAGATAATATTAAAAAAGCTCGCTCCTTTGTACCTTTTTAACTGAAAAAAGTAACTTGTGAAAATGCACTTGGAAAATAGTAAATAATAATAATAAAAGTTGACATAAGCTTTATTAGAAAAGTAATTCCAAAAATTAAATGGGAAAGAGCATCAAAGAGATAATAAAATGAGTAACCTAAAAGTGAGCAAATATGCAAGAATAGTGAGACCTTTCACCATGCCTAACACCAGTCAATATTGATTATACTCGAACGCATACAACTTATGCAATCATAACCAATTTTCTCTTTTTGCACACTTTTCTCCTTCTCAAAGTGATTTGCCAATAATAACTGGAATTGCTTTGTTTTTGTTAGCTCACTCAACCCAACTTCCCACGAATTTCACACGAATTTAATTCTGCTAATAGCTCTCAACACCACCGAGTCTGTGTGGTGGAATCAATAATGACAACTTGAGTTTTCATGATAAATTATAACAAAAATTTTTAGTTAAAAACTATTTTTAAAAATTATTTTTATTTTGAATCAATTTTTTGATAACCAAAAACCAATACCATAAAGTAATATTAAAATTAAATGCAATTTTAATGATTTTATACTTAAAGTATTGTAACTACAGTTTGCTTTTTATAATAATATAAAAATTGCATTATTTGCAAGCAAATCACACTTAAAAATTAATTAAGGTTATAACCGGTCTTGTTTTAAAAAACTACTAGTTGTAAACAAAAAAGTTTGAAACAAATTCAGCACAAAAAATGAATTTTTTTAAAATACGGATTACTTTAGTTTACAAAACCGAGTAAGAGTTATAAGATTATAAATATTTTATATTATGATATTATTTATTATGACAGACTGTCATGATCTACTACAAAAATGCTTAGTTTTTTTTATGTAGTAGACGACTAAATTTTTTAAAAAATATTTACCACTGGTGTAAAATTGACTATTCATGAATAACCATCTGATCATGATATATCAGATCAGATATCAGATATCATATCAGATCTGATATATCAGATGACTGTGCAAACTTAATATTAAGTTATAACCGATAGGTGAAAATAGTGCAAGCCCTTGCAAGGGGGCATACAAAAGCAAATGAGTTAGTAGAAGTGATGATGTTAAGAGAAGACGATGGGCAACTGCAGTGCTTCAGCAATGCAACAGTGGATTGACCAGTCAGCTATCACGGTGTTCGAAGATCGGCTCGGAGTGAAGTACCGCGGACAGTACTGTTCCTTTCGAGCCGAAGGCTTTTGTCTGGCGGTGTACCAAAACCCGCCACTGGCGCTCACCCAGAGTGGACTCTACCACCGACAACTCTACCATCAAGGGATCAATTCGTCCAAGTTGTGGAAACGATTCATCTCCTGGAAGAGTATTCAGCTTATCAAAGTGCAGGACGCAATCGTGTCGATCTATGGCAACAAGATTTGTCCCGAAATCCGAATCGAATTCCAATCGCGCTCCGACTGGAGACTAGTATGGTTTTTGTGTGAAATCGAAAAGAGACAGATGAAGGTGATCTCGCAGTGCGATCTGGCCAAATTGGTTGGTCGAGTTCAATTGGATCAAATTCGAAGCTCTTTTCGAATTCTTGATAAAGAGTTTCCCGAGTTCTATGCCAATCCTCGATACCTTGATTTTCGGAATCCATTCTCCAATCGGTCAGATCTCAATGATAAGACTTTAATGAAGGTGATTCGTCTACTACGACAAGAAATTCAATTTATTCTTGAAACCTCCAAGGTGCAACTTGAGGAAGAAAACTCTTTAGAGACATCTTCCAAAATCAAATGCAATATTCTAACTTATTTTGAAAAGATGAAAATCTTGGAAACTGAATCGTTTTCCATAAAGTGCAAAGACTATCTAAAGGGTATTTTTGATTTAAAAGCTACTTTGCCATGTTTTCAAAAATTTTCATATTTGTAAACTTTAACTTGGCAATGTAAATTATTAACTTATTAATTTTACAAATAACCTATGATATTGTTTTCGATTTAATAAAAATTTGAATTCTAAAGTTAACTGTAAATTGTAATAATTATAGCTATTGGATAAACAGTATTAGAAATATGATTTAAAAAACAAGTCTGGGTGAGGCAATTCTATTATCCGAATTTTTATTTTCTAAATATTTTTTAAAAACTAACTTGACTAATGAAAATTTGATTATTAAAATATATTAAAATGGTTATTCATAAAAATGAATTGATTTTCTTGCATACTTTGGTAGTTTATATACATTTATATTAATCTATGCATAATTCACAACCTTGCATTCTAAGTATTTCAATGGACGAGTCACGAATTTTAATAAGGAGAGAAAACGATAATGCAATCTTAACTTGAATTTCAAGTATCGATTTGAAGTGTGGTTGAAATGAGTAATTTAGACCACACTGTAATCAATAGTTATAGAACTTCAAACAGAAGTGGTGCCAACCGGGTGCCATGATCTAGCTTTGAAGGTTTGGAATAAAAGAAAAACCAACAGAATTGAGGAAGGACACTTGACACTAAATTGAATTTTCAAGAGGAAAGAAGAAGAAAAAGAAGAAAGATGACAGTAAGAGAGGGGATTGCACTTGGAAAAAAATTAAAATTTTTAAAAGAACTTGAGCAAGCTTCTCGGCTGTCGATCAATATTGTAAGCTGAGGCTTTGTCTGCTAAGTTGAGCCACCAACTCACAATCTAGCGGTATCAGAGCTCACTTCCGAGTTGCGTGTACAACCTCTCTCTCTCTCTCCTGCACACTCTCTCTCTCTCCTACACACTCTCTCTCTCTCTCTCTCTCTCTCCTTCTCTTTCTCTTTAGAATCGAATATGAATTGTATCAAAAAACATCACACTTACTCACTCTCTCTTATTTTCATTCCTCTCATTCTCATTTTAAAACAATTTTATTGTACTCTCTCTCTCTCCCCAAATTCTCGTTTATTCCACGACTCTCTTCCTTTTCTTCAAAGATGCGAAATCAATTATCTGCGCATGCGCAAAAAGTGTGAAACATAAAAAATAGAATAAAGCATAGAAACCTATCATCAAACTTGCCGTCTATATACAAGAAAAAATAAAAATAAAATTTATTTACAAGAATATACATGCAACAAAGAAGCAGAAATGCCAAAAACATTGAACCACACTTTCACCCCCCTGTTGACGTCATCAATTCAATTGCTCAAAGAGTTTATATTTTGCCAATCATCATCAATAGATTGAGTCTGTCAATTTGGGAAATTGAACTGATCAATCAAGTAAAAGCGTTTGGTAGCTCGTGGATAGAATGCTTTTACATATACACTCTAGATTTTACCATTTCTTATACACTTGAATAATCGTTAACTGTAACGCACCACTTATTTTACACCAAAAGAATTATTATAAAGCTTAAAATCTAGTTAATTAGAAAACAAACAACTTTTGGAAACACTTTAAATAACTATGTAAAATAACTAAAAATTTTCAATATTAAACATTTTCTAAACTAAAATTATGGTTTAGATTTAATTATATTTTATACTCTAAACTATGGATCTAAACTTAACCAGCTTTTTTGTTCGGGAACTTTCTTATACACTGATTTGTGTTACTGGTCTTTAAA